>SNQJ01S0027156.1:361921-372538 GCA_010110895.2 Picea sitchensis
ATGGTGAGCACAAGAAGGATGAAGATGCAGAGACATTGTTGTTGGGCATGAGAAAGTGTTTCAATTGCATAATTATTCTTCTCATGCAGAAGATAGAATTAATATCTATCAACTCAAGGGAAAGGAATCCATGTGGTGAATCATCTTGTGCAGGTGCAACACATTAAAGAGAAAAGTGTTACCTGGAGGGAATTCAAGAAGTATTTTGAGAAGAAATACTTGACTAAGAGATACTATGACAAGAAGATGAAAGAGTTATTTGAACTCAAGCTTGGGAGTATGACAATAGATGAATAGTAGTCATATTTATATAGACCCTAGGATGGTGGAAAGTTTGCAATTTCCAAGAAGCAAGGATGGAAAATTTTGGTTAGTGCAGCTGGCTATTGAGGCCAAGATAAAGGTTATTGAGCTAGTTAAGTCATGTCCAGTGGACATGAATGGAATGAGCACAAGGGCTGAATTGAACATCTTACCTTTAGGTTCCTATGATTGTCTAATTGGGATGGATTGGTTGGACCAACACCACGCCATCTTAGACTATCGTAACACGACATTCACTTGCCTGGATGAGGAAGGAAACCCAATGAAGGTGCAGGGAATTCCAAGGGAAGTTACTGTCAGAGAAATCTCATCAATGCAGCTAAAGAAGTGCTACAGGAAAGGCTGTCAATTATTTGCAGCCCATGTGGAGGAAACACCTAAGGATAAGGTGTCAAATATTGAAGATCATGTGGTACTAAAAGTGTTTGAAGATGTATTCTAGGAGGTACTTGGACTACCCCCGAAGAGAGATATTGACTTCTATGTAAACTTGATACCTGGAGCATCTTTAGTGTTGAAAGCTCCTTACAGAATGAGTACGCCAGAGCTGAAAGAACTCGAGTTGCATCTTGAAGAGCTTCTAAAGAAGGGGTATATACATTCAAGTGTGTCACCTTGGGGTGCCCCGGTCCTGTTCATGAAGAAGAAGGATGGGACATTGATATTGTGTATCGATTTCAGACAATTGAACAAAGTGACTATTAAGAACAAGTATCCTCTGTCGAGGATCGATGATCTCTTTGACCAATTCAAGGATGCTAAGATATTTTCGAAAATAGGTCTTAGATTAGGATATCACCAGATAATAATAAAGGATGAAGACATCAACAAGACCGACTTCAGAACAAGTTATGGTCACTATGAATTCATAGTGGTGCCATTTGGGTTGTCAAATGCACATGTTGTTTTTATGTGCCTAATGAATGGTGTATTTAGGGAATATCTAGGCAAGTTTGTCATAATATTTTTGGATGACATTCTGGTGTATTCCAAGTCAGAGGAAGAGCATGAACATCATCCGAGGATGGTGCTGCAAGTGCTAAGAGAGCACCAACTGTATGCCAAGTTGAGTAAATGCTCGTTTGACCAAAAGAGGATCCATTACTTGGGGAATATCATTTCAGAGGATGGGATAGTTGTGGATCCTGAGAAAATAGAAGCCATCAGAGAATGGTCAGTGCCTAAGAATATGACAGAAGTCAGATCCTTTATGGGTCTAGCTAGCTATTACAAAAGGTTCATTGCAACGTTCTCAAGGATAGCTCACCCTATCACTTCCTTGCAAAGGAAGGAGAAGAAATTTAAGTGGACATAAGAATGTGAGACAAGCTTCAAACAATTGAAGAAATTGTTAACTAGTGCTCCAATCCCTAGGATTGTAGATCCGAATGAGGATTTTGTAGTATGTACAGACACATGCAAAGAAGGACTGGGAGGAGTCCTCAGTCATATTGGATTCATAATTTGTTATGAATCCAGAAAGTTGAAAGAACATGAAAGGAACTATGCAACACATGATTTGGAGTTGGCATCCATAGTACATGCTCTAAAGAAATGGAGGCATTACCTCATGGGAAGGAGGTTCGAATTGAGGACAGACCGTAATGGTCTGAAGTATTTGTTTGATCATCCAACCTTAAATGCTAGGTAGAGTAGATGGTTGGAGTTTCTTTGTGAGTATGACTTTGATATCAAGCATATAAAAGGAAAAGAGAACAAAGTGGTTGATGCACTCACTAGGAGAGTGCATGAATTACATGCTACAACCATTAGCATGTACCAAATTGACATTAAAGGCATAATTTTGGAAGATGAAAATGTAGATTTGCAGTACTTGGAATTGGTGTAAAAGATACAACAAGGTAAGTTGCTACAGAAAGTGGAAGATTATAAATTGGGAGTTGATGGAACATTCCTGTACAAAAACAGAGTTTATGTACTTGATTCCCAGGAATTGAAATTTACGATTTTGAAAGAAATGCATAATGTGCCTTATGCTGGGCACCCTGGATATCAAATTTTTTTGGCAATAGTCAAGAGCCATTACTTTTGGCCAGGTATGAAAAAGGAAATTGCATAATACATCGCCAGATGTATGGAGTGTCAGAAGGTTAAAGTTGAACGTAGGCACCCAGTAGGGTTGCTACAGCCTTTACCCATTCCTGAGTGGAAGTGGTAAATGGTGACAATGGATTTCATCACAGGATTTCCCAGGACTGGCAAGAAGCATGATTCAATCATGGTGCTGGTGGACAAGCTTACAAAATATGCCCATTTTATTCCACTAAAGACTACTCACAAGGCATCTAATGTTGTCGATATCTTTATGAGGGAAATAACAAGATTGCACAGTGTTCCGAAGATAATTGTGTCTGACAGAGACTCGAAATTTACTTCAAAATTATGGAAAGGGTTATTCAAGGGGTTTGGAACAAATCTGAACTTTAGCACAACCTATCTTCCTGAGTCTGATGGGAAGACAGAGTGGGTGAATCGAGTAATACAAGACACACTAAGGATGTATGTGATGGAAAAACCATCTAAATGGGAAGACTACCTACACTTGGTAGAATTTGCTTACAACTGTAACGATCTGCCCCTACCAACCTTAGGTCAGGGTACGCCACTCCAGAGAAACCACTCATTCTCTAACGCCAATCGGTAACATTTCCATCCATGAGGCTGGGCCATGCTACTCTAGGGAACACTTTCGTTCCCATACTGCGGAACATACAATAGAATACCCAGTAGTCAACTAAGCAATGCCACCTAAATTTACTCTTTAGACTGCATGCAACTAAAACATATACA
Source organism: Picea sitchensis (assembly GCA_010110895.2). Lineage (NCBI taxonomy): Eukaryota > Viridiplantae > Streptophyta > Pinopsida > Pinales > Pinaceae > Picea > Picea sitchensis. The sequence goes on from SNQJ01S0027156.1 coordinate 365,057, forward strand.
TACAACACACTCACGGAAGCTTTACATCTAAACATAAACAAACCATTACTTTCTGTAACATATGAATTTTATATTAAAATAACAGTAATTACCGATATGCCTCATTTACAGGAAATTACCCATAATCACACAAGAAATCATAGTCACATATATGATAAAATCATAACATAGGCATGTAATTAACAAAACAACATATCCATATATCATACAATTGGTACTTGTCTTAGAAATACTGTGACCAACTGCTTACAAATCATCTACGAACCTCCCAGCCATAGACTACATTGTTCATCACTCTCAACATTGAATCACCCTCGAGCTGGGACTGAACTCCACCCAGGGTAAAGGGATTCCTATCCAGGCTAAGGCTCATCAACAACAGGAAAGACTCTGTCTTAGGTGCTCACTCAACTAACAACCTACATCCTCTCATTCCCCACATGCCTGTCCCACCCAAGCAAGTGTGCCCCTTCTCTTCTCAACAGTCCCTCGGCTGCACCACTTCCCTTCCAGAGCTTCAACAACAGGCCGTACCAGAAGTCTTAGAGCATTGTAGCTGCAGTTTAGCACCTACAAAAATCAATCCCCAACAATTCTCTCACTCAGAGAACTACTCACGGCCTTGACAACCCACTTCTTCAATCCCGCTCCAAGCTAACCAGGTACATCAACCAAAAGGGACGGGGAAACAAGTTTCGTAAAGGTGGAATGGTTGTCTCAAGGATAACAGAATGTATGAGTGAAATGGTCATGGAGTCATCGACTAGATAACTGAGTGTTTTTTTGGGAATCACTGTGAACTCTTTTTCAAAATGATGGTCAGTCTGATGGTTTCCCCCCCTATGTTTTCCGTTCATCAGGTATCCCTCCCGAATAATCCCCACTGAGCTAAGTTTCCCCACGATATGAATGCATGTCCCCAACTTGACACTTGTCATATCATAAGTTACGTTTGTCCACTTGTCCCCAACTTTAGAACTTAGGATAAACTAATTATCCATACTTTATGTTTTAGGAAATATTAATATAATATTCCTTGACTTTTGGCCCTCCCTTTCTCTAACTGGTGAAGTTCAGTCCCCCATCTCTTTTATCGTGGTCAGTCTGCGCGCAGTGATGAATTTTATATTAATCATGAGTCAAGTATAAATTAGGTGCATTGGCCCTTGAAATATTCTACGTTGCAGAAATTGGAAAAACCCTTCTAGTTTTGGTGTTGGACTTTCGTCAAACACTTTGCATGCTTCTGTATTTACTGTTGTAGATGAAATTTAAAAGGACAACAGTCTGTCTCTTTGTTTTGTTTACTGATATGTTGGTTTTCTAACCCCTTATACCTCCCCAATGAAGTGCCAAGTGTGTTATTTGGTTATTAAACAAAACGCATAAAATGATAATGAAAACATTCACATTTAGATGAAACAATTTGCTAAACTCTGGCTGTTTTTTATTAAATATTAATGCTGAATCAATGACAGTCAACAAGAGGTAGAAATACCTCTCAAAGATGAGGACAACGACTGGTATGTGGACTTGTAAACTCCACCTTACACACATCAATAGAAAAGTGCCCAAACTGTCCACACGAATTTGATGAAGGAGGGCGATCCTAGTGATTGTTGTCTTGATGTTTGACTGGGGTGATATGGAAGCCTCAAACTCCAGCGATACCTCTCTACAATGCAAGCACGACCATCCAATAGGGATTAACCATCAACAATATCTCCCCTTCTCTCACACACAGCACAAGGAGATATCTCCCCTTCTCTCACACGCAGCAAAAGGAGATATCTCCCCTTCTCTCACACGCAACACAAGGAGAATACACAGCCAAAGAATGAGATACACGACCAGCTCCAAATGAACACGCAGCTTCAGAACACTTAGCCAGCCAAGACCACAAATGGAGATCACGTCCCCACAAGGAATTCGCGCCTTGGAAATATAGAAGTCTTGGCTCCAGAAGACCCCACGCAGCAAGATGGTAAAGAAGGTGTCCAACTCAAGAAAACGATCAAACCAACAACTTGTGCCACAGAGAAAAATGCCCCTTCTGGCCAAATTTACAAACAAAATTCTTTCTCCAATGAAGTTCTTCAAACCACGCTGCCAATCCCTGTAAATGAGAAACCGGAAGAACTGAAATATTCTACATTGCAGAAATTGGAAAAACCCTTCTAGTTTTGGTGTTGGACTTTCGTCAAACACTTTGCATGCTTATGTATTTACTGTTGTAGATAAAATTTAAAAGGACAACAGTTTGTCTCTTTGTTTTGTTTACTGATATGTTGGTTTTCTAACCCCTTATACCTCCCCAATGAAGTGCCAAGTGTGTTATTTGGTTATTAAACAAAACCCATAAAATGATAATGAAAACATTCACATTTAGATGAACCAATTTGCTAAACTCTAGCTATTTTTTATTAAATATTAATGATGAATCAATGACAGTCAACAAGAGGTAGAAATACCTCTCAAAGATGAGGACAACGACTGGTATGTGGACTTGGAAACTCCACCTTACAGACAACAATAGAAAAGTTCCCAAACTGTCCACACGAATTTGATGAAGGAGGGCGATCCTAGTGATTGTTGTCTTGCTGTTTAACTGGGGTGATATGGCAGCCTCAAACTCCAGTGATACCTCTATACAATGCAAGCACGACCAGACAATAGGGATTAACCATCAACAATATCTCCCCTTCTCTCACACGCAGCACAAGGAGATATCTCCCCTTCTCTCACACGCAACACAAGGAGAATACACAGCCAAAGAATGAGATACATGGCCAGCTCCAAATGAACACGCAGCTTCATAACACTCAGCCAGACAAGACCACAAATGGAGATCACGTCCCCACAAGGAATTCATGCCTTGGAAAGATAGAAGTCTTGGCTCCAGAATACCCCACGTAGCAAGATGGTAAAGAAGGCGTCCAACTCAAGAAAATGATCAAACCAACAACTCGTGCCACAGAGAAAAATGCCCCTTCTGGCCAAATTTGCAAATGAAATTCTTTCTCCAATGAAGTTCTTCAAACCACACTGCCAATCCCTACAAATGAGAAACTGGAAAGGCTCCTCTAATATCACGGCTAGGGCAGATAGTTTCACTGCCGAATCCGAGCACCGAAATGGGTTTCCAGCTAAAACCCTTGCTAGCTCTCCGAGCTCTTCTCCAAACTCAATTTTTAAAAATGAATAGTCAATAATCCCTTTTCCACCTTCCACCATCCTTTTATTCTTTCACTTTCTTTTTCTCCATTAAAATATTCATTTAATTAATAATTGGAGAGAAATACCCTCAAAGAGGGGTTTAATATTAATAAACTCACTTTTCCTATGTTTTCACTTTATAATTTGAAAGTGAATTTACCAATATCATTTCCCTAATTCATCCGTCTAATGGTTTACGGGAAACTATCTAAACCACCAAGGTATTCTGACTGCCTAGGGAGAATGGGACATTACATCCCTTGACATCTAGGCGTGCTGGCCTAAGTCCAAGACATAAGCATCACGACTTATACTACTGGATCACCAGCCTATAATGCATATTATATACACAAAGGTTCGTTAACCTTAATATTGCACGCACTTAGTTATTGCACGCTGTATCCTATGTCTTTAAGGTTGCGCACACCTTAGTCAATGCACGTGGTATTAAGAAATGTGTACATTACATCCCTTTACTGCACAGTATATGCGCGCACCATGCCATGAAAGGTGTATTACAAAAATTATGTCTAAACAACTCACTAGCTTAAATATACTTGGATTATATTTACATTTGGGTTCAGTCGAGGGATATTACAAGTTTAGTCTTAGCTCGGGGGTGATTCACTGTTGAGAGTGATGAACAATGTAGTCTATGGTTGGGAGGTTCGTCGACAGTATGTTAGCAGTTGGTGACAATATTTCTAAGATAAGTACCAATTGTATGATATATGGATATGTTGTTTTGTTAATTACATGCCTATGTTATGATTTTATCATATATGTGACTATGATTGCTTGTGTGATTATGGGTAATTTCCTGTAAATGAGGCATATCGGTAATTACTGTTATTTTAATATAAAAGTCATATGTTACAGAAAGTAATGGTTTGTTTATGTTTAGATGTAAATATTCCGCGAGCGTGATGTATTTATATGTTTTAGTTGCATGTAATCTAAAGAGTAAATTTAGGTGGCATTGCTTAGTTGACTACTGGGTATGCTACTGTATGTTCCGTAGTATGGGAACAAAAGTGTTCCCTAGAGTAGCATGGCCCGGTCTCATGGCTGTAAATGTTACCGACTGGCATTAGAGCATGAGTGGTTTCTCTGGAGTGGCGTACCCCGACCTCAGGTTGGTCGAGGGGGATCATTATAGTATGGTATCAGAGCCTCAGTTCAACACTGAGCTTGGATGGGCCAGAAGGGTGAAATTGAAGTGAATATTCACAGAAAATTAACTTCGAAGTGACCAAAATTAGAGTCATAGAGTGTCCTTAGAAAAGGTTGGCGTACTGACGCGCGTGGTAAATTTGGCACCGCGTGGGAAACTGTGGCATGCCAGTGTGCGCAGTAAATTGTGGCGTTGTGCGGAAGATTATTATGTGTAGATGCACACGCTGAAATTATCCTTGCGTGTTAAGCACACACATAGTAAGGTGCACATGGGTTGCGCAAGTATTGCTTAACGCAGAGGAGTTTTGTTGGTACGTGCATAAGTACAAGTATAAGTTGTTTCACGACAATGTATTCAATAATGTGCGCAGATATTTGAGCGCGAAGGAATATGTTAAACTTGACATGGTGCATGCATAGGACGAAAATGCATGTGGAATATCAATGCGCAGTATCAAAACTGTGCATAGTGGATATTGGCGCACAACGCCAAAATAGTGCGCGTAAGTAGTCGGTGCGACGAAGAAGAAATGCACAGTAGATTTAGGTGCGCGGAGAAGCGTTTACCTTGTAATATTGCTATGCATGATAATATAAATGAATAGGTCAAGTTAATGTGCGTGAAGTCGCTTGGAAGGCGACGAGTCTGAGTTTAAATTGCATAATAATAAAATAAAAATAAACACATAACCGCATTGAAGCATTAATTAAAAAGAATTCCAAATTTTAATTTCTTCCGATTTAGACAGATGAAAATAAAATATTAGATTACAAGAAAAAAATATTATAAAATAAAACAAGAATCATAACATCACCAGATAGAAATTGTAATAAAACAGTCTAAAATCTGTTTCTGTATTTATATAATCATATTAATCACAAAATTACAAAATGGTGATGACAACAATTAGCTTGTTGTAAAAACGGTCGTTGAAGAACAGGCCTATCATCTCTTGTACTCTTTACCTTCACTATTGGCTATTCAAAATTCATTGAGACATGCTTATTTTAGTTGAAGACTTACTTTAGCTTAGCGATCTCCACCTTTAAATAAGAATCTAACCAGACCAGTTGATTTTCTCCAACACTTTCGGCCACTTCAACTGTAGATTCCTCTTTCTTATGTCGCTTACTCATTTTCTTCTTAGCAGCTGGCCTGTTGATGACTAAATCCTTTATGGTGAGATTCAGTCTGACTTCCAATCACGAGTCTATAACCGGTTCTGTGTGGAACTTAGTTGCTAGAAGGTGTGCAAAGACCCTTTCCTCCTTATTCGCAGGAAAGCCTAGCATGTTGCTCGAATAACCAGTCTCACTCGACTTAGCTTTGTCCATGTATATCAGGTTGAGGATACCGAAATGTGTCTATATAGAGAGCAAGAAGTCGAGCAACTTGAATATTACTACAGTTATGGATACGCAAATATCTTCATACTTGGGGAGTAGTAATTATAGAACTCCATTTATGAAGCGCAGACATATTACATACAAAGAACGTTGGGTTGCCATGCTTGACCAATCCATTTCGAATGATTAGCTTTTGAGTTCGTTACATGGTGGCATTCAACTGACGTCACATGGCTGTGAAGTACCAAACGAACGAAACAGGGTGATATGACTAGCCGTTGCCCGCTCCACGAGTGGTGGATTTGACATGTTGAGACACGTAATACCACGTCTTGGTGAAAGTGGTTTCGACAAAACCACCTTATTGCGCAAGTGTATCTCAGAAGGCAATGCGCGTCAGCGTTCTCGAGACTTGGGTCTTATCTGGAATTGTCATGGTGATAACACCAGGAAATCGGGAGTGATAATGTTGATGTGTAGTTTGAATCGAAATGGTGCATATTCTCATGAATTGTTGATTTGTTAGTCTGATTAGTTTTGATGGCTACACGTTTTGCAGAATTAACAACTCGGTCAGGACAGACCAATGCAGAGTCCATAGGAATGGAAGAGGCACAGGAGAATTACAGTCATCCAGAGAAGAGCAGATGGATGGATGTCCATTTGGGCATGGAAGGAACAAACTCCAACGAACATGGAGAAGAAATGAATGAAGATATGAATATGGCTGAGACCATTAAGAATTTGCAGAAGGATTTCCAAAGCCATAAAGATGATAATAAAAGGCTTATGAAAGCCAAAGAGCAACAATATGACTTCAACATGAAAGTATTGGAAGGTTTGAGCAAAATAGAAAAAAAATTTGGTTAAGGAGAGTAACTCAAGTAGATTTGAGAGTCACAAATCTTCAGAGGAGAAGGGAGAAGTAAAAAGTGCTAGTAGACATCACCATCAACCCCATAGGTATTCCCATAAGAGATTAGGCAACAACTCAAGTCTATCCCTTGTCAGAAGGTATAAGATATCTGGGGTGGATGAGCTGCGAGGAGAAATGAACAAAATCAAACCTCCTACATTTGATGGCGAGCACAAGAAGGATGAAGATGACGAAACATGGTTTCTAGGCATGAGGAAGTATTTTCAATTGCATAATTATTCTTCTCATGCTGAAGGTAGAATCGCTATCTATCAACTCAAAGGAAAGGCCTCCATGTGGTGGGATCAACTTGTGCAGGTACAACATATTGTAGAGAAAAGTGTTATTTGGAGAAAATTCAAGAACTATTTTGAGAAGAAATACTTGACCAAGAGATACTATGACAAGAAAATGAAAGAGTTATTTGAACTCAAGCTTGGAAGTATGACCATCGATGAACATGAGAGAAGGTTTTTGGAACTATTGAAGTATGTCTCTTTCATTAAGGATGATACATTCAAGATTCAACGGTACTTAAAATGATTTCCATCGTTCATCAGTGACAAAATACAATATGATGATCCCAAGACATTAGAAGAGACCATAAGGAGAGCTAAATGCTTATATGACCAGATGAAAGCAAGACCATCTTTCCAAAAGGCTTGGGAAGACAATAAGAAATTCAAGATGGATCAGAGGAAAAAGGGAGCTAAGACACCATTCTTCAGAGATAATCAACAATGGAAACAAACGCATAAGGAAACCAGAGTGATTGACACAGGGAGTCAAGGGCCAAGACAACCACCTATGCAATGTTGGGGTTGTAA
>SNQJ01S0027157.1:5117-42688 GCA_010110895.2 Picea sitchensis
TATATATATATATAGTGAATAAAATGACTAAACGAGTAGAAAGGGGTATTTTTTAAATGACCATTTGTGAAAAATGATTAAATTAATGAATAAATCGTTGAGAGAAAATAAAAAACGTGATGGGATGAAAAAATGAGAGGAAGATAAAATAAATTCATTTATTAAAATTAGGAGTAAAATGGAAAAGGGGGGATTAATGATCGAAAAAATAAAATGAGGGGTTGAGAGTAAATTGAGAGGGAGAGAAATGCAATAATTTTAATAATAGGAAAAAGTGGATAAACATAAACAAGAAAATCAAGGGGAGGAATAAAATTAATTTAAAATTTATGAAGGAATATATTAATGAACAAATTATTATTATATTCATTTTCAGTTACATCGAAGGTGGATGAGGGATGTCCAGGATTGACTAAGTTTGTAGTCATCTTTATGATTGAAATTATTTGGGTGTTTTTCAATTTTTAGTACTTTACAGATGATTCAAGATGAGTGATGAGTAAAAGGGAGTTGAAGCAAGAATTTTGGTTTTTTCAAAGAAGATAAAATGTTTAGAATTATGGGATTGTTCAACGACAAATGATTTTGAAATGCGGTTATGCGAAGTGTCCTTTATATTCTCCTTAAGACATGCCTTGAATGATTTTCCAGTTTGTCCATTGTATGATTTTCCACAGGAGTAGGGGATTTGGTAAACTCCTTGGCCAAACATTGGGTCTAATTTATCCTTGGCAATTCTAAATCGTTGCTTAAGGGTTTTATAGGGTTTGAAAAGTGTTATGATATTATTTTGGGCTAAATTTTTTGAGATATGATCAATAGTGTCATGGTTGTAGGGTAGGAAAATGTGAGAAGGGGAGCAGGGGGGGGGTTAAGGAGAAACATTTTTGGATTTATTACACTATTTTTTTTTAATACTAGGGGAATTAGAAACTTGCGGTTCTCGTACTCGTGTGACACGAGGTCGATACCCGTCCGCTACCAGTATAACCCCACGTGCGCCACACAGCCCGCAAGCATGGAGAACAAGTAAATCGGGGTGAGAATCGAACTTGAGACCTCCTTTACATATTTCCTTCCATTTACACGACACTTGCCAATCGGTCTACACCCCTGCAGACATATTTATTACACTTTACTTTATACCTATCTTGACATATAATTTTATATCCATTATGGATTTCATTTACTATCATTATTCCACTAAATATCTAACTAATGCAATGAAATAAAATATATGAATAATCATCCCTTCCAATCACCTAAACTAAATTCAATTAACATATTAAACACCACTTATCACTCAATAATACAGATTGTTGCACTTTATTGTATGCTTATCTCGACATATAATTTTATATGCATTATGGATTTCATTTACTATCATTATCTCACTCTATATCTGATGCAACGTAATAAAATATATGAATAATCATTCTTTTCAATCACCTAAACTAAATTCAATTAACATATTAATCATAGCCTATCACTTAATAATTAAAATTGTTGCACTTTACTATATACTTATTTCTACATATAATTTTATATCCATTATGGATTTCACTTTCTATCATTGTCTCGCTCCATATCTAATGCAACATAATAAAATATATAAATAATTATTCTTTTCAATCACTTAAACTAAATTCAATTAACATGTTAACCACCACCTATCACTTAATAATAAATATAATTACAGTTTACTTTATACTTATCTCGACATATAATTTTATATCTATTATAAATTTCACTTACTATCATTGTGTCACTTCATATCTAATGCAATGTAATAAAATATATGAATAATCAATCTTTTCAATCTCCTAAACTAAAGTCAATTAATATATTAATCACCACCTATCCTTTAAGAATAAAAAATATTACAATTTACTTTATACTCATTTCAACATTATATACATTATAAATTTCACTTGCTATCATTATCTTATGTTATATTTAATACTAGTAATGAATATTCATTATTTTCAACCACCTAAACTAAATTCAATTAATATATTAATTACTACATATTACATAATAAGAGTAAGAATAAGAATTATTACACTTTAGTCTATACTTATCTCATCATATTTAATACTAGTAATGAATATTCATTATTTTCAACCACCTAAACTAAATTCAATTAATATATTAATTACTACATATTACATAATAATAATAAGAATCATCACACTTTAGTATATACTTATCTCATCATATAATTTTATATCCATTGCAATTGTTATCATTGTCTCACTTCATATCTAAAATAACATAATAAAATATATTCAATTACTATATTAATCACCTATCAGTGTCACTAATACTAATTTATACTTATCTCACCATATAATTTTATATCCATTATGAATTGCAATTGTTATCATTGTCTCACTTCATATCTAAAATAACGTAAAATATATTCAATTAATATATTAATAACCACCTATCATTATCACTAAGAATTATCACTAAGAATTATTGCTCATCTTAACATATAATTTTATATTCATTATAATTTTATATCCCTTACGAATTACATCGGTTATCATTGTCTCACTTCATATCTAATGCAACATAATAAAATATAATTCATATTATATATTAGAAGATATATTTTTAAAATCCAAAGTTTATGTTCAGCAAAATTTAACTAAATTATTAGCATAGTGAAGCTTATATCTACTACTAAACCACATCCCATTGATCTTTAAAGATTTGTTACCATTGGAAAGTTTCAAACTCAAACCTATCGTACGTGGATTTAAAAATCCATCTTNTGTCACTAATACTAATTTATACTTATCTCACCATATAATTTTATATCCATTATGAATTGCAATTGTTATCATTGTCTCACTTCATATCTAAAATAACGTAAAATATATTCAATTAATATATTAATAACCACCTATCATTATCACTAAGAATTATCACTAAGAATTATTGCTCATCTTAACATATAATTTTATATTCATTATAATTTTATATCCCTTACGAATTACATCGGTTATCATTGTCTCACTTCATATCTAATGCAACATAATAAAATATAATTCATATTATATATTAGAAGATATATTTTTAAAATCCAAAGTTTATGTTCAGCAAAATTTAACTAAATTATTAGCATAGTGAAGCTTATATCTACTACTAAACCACATCCCATTGATCTTTAAAGATTTGTTACCATTGGAAAGTTTCAAACTCAAACCTATCGTACGTGGATTTAAAAATCCATCTTGCCTATAGTGAGAACTTATCGTATATAGATATAAAATTCTCTCTTTTCTATAGGTATAGTTGGTGTAATTGTTAGCTAATGGTGGAAACAAGCAGGTATCATGGCGGAACTATTATTCAAATGTTTGGAAGGCGGGAAACACAGGAGGAGCTTCATCCATGGTTTCGGCACTAGTTTGGGTTAGAAGGATGCTAGCTCTCTAGGAACTGGTTTGGAGAATGGTTTTAGTTTCTCCCTAGATACCTCGTTTTTTTTTAGAGACTCTGTTTTGTCCAGTTCAATGTTTTTAGTTGCTTGGTTGTTTTAGTGATTCCAGATCTAACATGCTACAGAGATTTTTTAATGCTCTTGTAAGGAGACGTCTTGTCGAAGCTTCTCCATTGTCTATCCCCGGACCTCCACCTTCTTGGTGCGCCACATCGTTTTAGATCGATGATTAAAACTGATCTTTTATGAGGCCTTTAAGGTTTGTGATTGAGTTAGTTATGGAAGATGAGGTCAACCATCCCTCAGGAGACGAAGTAGGAGATCCTTGGGATCATCCGAGCTCTATTTCAACAGTTGATGCCATCTTCCATAACCATGTTAATAACTCCTTGTTTAATGCTTCACCAAATGCCCCATCAACCTTACAATCGATGTCTTATCCTTCTTCCTCCACCATTCCAAATACTTCCATCCTTCCTGATACTTCCTTCGCTCGAGCTTGCAAGGAAACAAAGGGGGTTTCTGGTATCTCTTCGAGGGCCAAGAAAGGATATGGTGTAGTCAACAAAGATTGTACGTTTGATACCTTTCCTAATATTACATCTGGATCTGGGGGAAATTATTTGAAACAATTAAAGTTCTTCTTGGAGGTACCTGGAAGTGGTGGGGTGGGGAAGGAACACACTACTAAGATTCCTTCTAGAGTGTGGAAGCCTAAAAACTCCAAGTGCACGATAGTCCTTGGGATGGATATTGGGCTTGCAGAGTTGTGCTCTCTCTCCTTATGCGTGCTGATAAGTAGACTATCTTACCGACATTTCTGTAAAAGATCAGTACAGGAGTGGATGAAGGACCCCTGGGAACCCATTCTGGGTTACTCATCGGTGCTCCTTCATTTACCGAGGGGGTGGTTTGTTTTTTTTGTAAATCTCTAGAAGACTCAACAAGGATACTAGAGAATTTCTGGGTTTTTTAAGGCGGAAGCCTAATGTTAAAACGTTGGAGGTTAAAATTCGAACTGACCACTGAATATTTTAGTTTACGGCATCTATGGGTGTTATTGTCAGGGTTACCATTACAATTATGGAACAACAAAGCCTTGGAGGCTATTGAAAATTCGTTGGGTCGCTTCATTAAGCTCGACGAGGAGGCAGTTCTTTCTAACGCCCGTCGAATGGCTAAGATTATTGTGGAAGTTGATGTGCATGGGGGACTATTGGAGAATCTAGATATAGATTGGCGAGGCATGGTGATTTCACAGAGGCTCGATTATCTTGGGGTACCTTTCCGTTGCACCCAATGCAGAAAAACTGGCCATCTCAAAAAAGATTGCAGGCTTCCTTTTGGTGTACACACTAGTGAGACATCTATGGAGGAAAATGTCACTAATGGATACCCTACGGAGGTGGAAACATTGGAGTAGGGCTACTATCAAGGTACGGGGGAGATGGACGACTCCACATCCATGACTTCTACCTTTGTGGGTAAGTTATGACATTATGTCCCTACTATGTATTGTTCTTTGTCGACGTGGGAAAGAAATCTTCTAGACACAGTGTTTTCTGTAGTTACTAAGGAAAATGGTGTACTACTTAATCCTGAGGCGCGGGCTAATGAAATAGAGACAAACACCACTATATCTGAATTGACCCTGCCACCTCTGGCACATATTGATGAGAGTCAGAAACATCCTAGTCCTATTGTTTCTTCGTCTCATCTGACTATTGTCCTAGATGATTCTAGGCAGTCAAAAGACTCGCCCCTGCTCCCGGGTTATGGTGAACCTGAAGATAGTACCCACTCCCTGGACATAATTCTTTCCGACTTAGTCCCGACCTATAGGGAGGTAAACAACCATGTTCCCATTCCGACCTTTTTAATAAAAACATAAGTGGTTTCTGGGGAACCTTTAACTATGGAACCTGACCCTGTTGTTGTGGAGGCCACGTCTGGAAAAAAACTAGCTTGGTCCATGGGTTTGGGACTAGAATTGTCTCTTGTTAAGACTAGGAGTGCTAGAAAACGAGTGAGGACATACTCGATGACACCTTCTTCCTCATCTCTTTCGACTATCGACCAGGGGGAGCTTAGAGGAATCAAAGCCCTTGCAAGGTCCAAGTCATGATCATTTTATCCCTAAACATAAGAGGGGTAGGATCATAATAAGACTATTGATTTAGTCCCTATGCAGAGATTACTAAATAAGACTACTACCGATATAGTTTTTCTACAAGAGACACTAACTTTTGATGTGAGGGCTCGAGATTTTATGTTTTCACTGAAACCAGACTGGATGTCGTATTCCATTAGTTCAGTTGGAAACTTGGGGGGGTTGCTGGCATCTTGGGACCCTTGTTTTCATGTTTTCTCTCCTGTTCTTACCTACGATGGAATTCTCTTGATAGGATCCAATGTTGCTGATAAGAGGAGTTTATCACTTCTTAATGTCTATGGCCCATGCAAGGAGCGCAAGACTTTCTGGAGAAAACTTTCTGACAAAGGAATATTAGCTATCAAAGATCTTATTCTGGCTGGAGATTTAAACTTTACACTAAACATTGATGAGATTCGGGCATAGTGGTTGTTCTGGATCCTTTGGCTACTTTTTTTAAATAACTATTTGATGATTATCCGCTGGTGGACATGGCATTGGCTAAGCTGGTCCTGATGTGGCATAATGGTAGGATTGGGGAATCAAGTATTTCAAAAAGGCTTGATAGATTTTATATGCATGAAGATTTGATGGGCCTAGAGCTGTGGTATAGATCGTGGGTGGAGCCAACTTTTATATCAGACCGTTCTCCTATTTTAATGCATATGGACCTCGACATTCCGAAGACTAGGGATTCCTTTAAATTCAATCATGTCTGGTTAAAAGATGGAACCTTTGCTAATTTAACTAGAGAGGTCTGGCTAGACCACCGATTCGATTTAATTGTTGGATCTCAGAGAATATTGGTTGAGAAACTTTCACTTCTAAAAAATAGGGTTAAATCTTGGTTGAAAGAAAAATTAAAAAGGGAACAAGAACAATTAACAAAGTTTTAATTAGAATTGGAAACTTTTTATCGACAAAAAAACGTTGGAATTACAAATGAAGTTACAGAGAAACATGGAAGGTAGGTGGAGGCAGACTGCAACAAATTATTATTGGAGGAAGAAGAGAGATGGAGGAAGAAAAGCAGGGCAATTTGGATAAAGAGCGGTGACAAAAACACAAAGTTTTTCCATAATTTTGCAAGTTATCGGAGAAACGAGAAATTTATGTGGGAAATAAGGGATGCGAATGGTAATGTTCACACGGATCAGGAAGCCATTAAAAAATAAGTTGTCTCTTATTTCCACACTTTTTTTAAAGATCAGGGACAAACAAACATACATAATCAGTTGGCGGCCATCAGACTGTATCCAAGGATTGTATAGAAGGAAGAGGTCGCTACTTTGGAACGGGTTGTCACTATGGAGGATATTTTGGAGGTTTTAAAAGGTTTTGCCAAAGACAAGAGTTTGAGTCCAGATGGGTGGACAATTGAATTCTTCCTTTTCTTCATTGATCTGGTTGGTCCCGACTTACTAGCGATGGTTTAGGAAACTAGACTTCGAGGTGAAGTCATTAGACCGCTTAATTCCACTTTTCTTGCTTTAATCCCTAAAGAAAACTGACCATCATACTTCTCTTATTTTCGTCCTATTGCCTTATGTAATCTCTGTTACAAGATTGTCACAAAGATAATTGCACGTTGCATCGGACCATTTCTCTCCCGGGCTCTGTCAGAGGAACAAATGGGGTTCCTTAAGGGTCGCCAGATATTGGACGCAATAGGTACAACTCAGGAGTGTCTCCATAGTATCAAAACAAAGAAACTTCAAGAAATCATATGGAAATTGGATCTAAAAAAGGAATACGACTGTACGAACTGGGATTATCTTAGATTGTTGCTTTTACATTGTGGTTTTGGGTATCAAATGTCCAAGTGGATCATGGGTTGTGTTTCTTTGGAAAATCTTGCCATCCTGATCAATGGCGAACCTACTAAGTTCATAAACAGCGGGAGAGGACTTCGCCAAGGGTGTCCATTGTCCCCACTTATATTTATTCTTTTGATGGAGGGGTTGAGCCTATCTATAAAAAAAAGTCATCTGGATGGGAAGGTGACGTGCATTAAAGTATTTCGTTTGAGAAAGATTATTGGTACAAAGGTAGACCCGGGGTTCAACGCCTCAACAATGCACCAACAAAACCCTAACTACTAGCCCTTTCGGCAACACCTGCAAAGCAGATAAAGTATCACCCGAGGTAAAGGCAGGGGGGATGTTAGGACTCAAGTGTCTACAAACTGGCTGGGACACTGATCTATGATCACGGTACTTAAAAGAGCACTTCAATAGTTTAACATTCATTAGTATCTAACCCTTATTCACATCACAGGTAAAACCTTAATTATAGAGCAATGTAGTATTCAACAAGATCTAACACATCCAAGCACTTAGAACATAGAAATAGATCAGATCTAGAATTCATTCACATCACTAAGCACTAAGATACTATATTAGATGCATCTAACATACATAAAGACGACACCATTAAGCATAAATCACATCAATTAAACAAAGAAACCATAACATAGGATATACGTAGTTCACCCCCAGCGTGGGGCTATGTCCACCAACTCTTCTTCTTCGTTATTATCATCTTTCAATCTCCTTACATGCACAAAACCACAATACCAACTCCTCATAGGACAAGAGATCTGCACGCACCTCACCAGATCCTCCTTCCCCGAGCTTCGTACAACATAAAGCCTTCTTACAATCACTTGCACTTAGCTCTGCAAGTTACCAACAAACAGTATGCACAGAGCTGACTCAATCACATAGATCCAACTACTTACACCACTTGCACTAAGAACAAAACCTCATTATGCCCCCTACTTACATCGCGTAGCTTTCTATTTATACATTACAAATGGGCCTAAACATGGGCAAGACCCATGGGATGACATCCCATACATGTTATATAAACCCTAAACCCAAAAATCCAACAAAAGGTGGCAAGATCCCACAGTATCTTCTTCGCTTTGCGCTCCATCTTCGATTAGCCTGTCGAAGTCCCAAAAATGGTCAAGCATGACCAAGGTTCTCCAAAAATTGGTCAAGGTCCAACAGGCCCCCAACACTCACCTGTGACTCGTCTCAAGTCACTTTGATCTGGGTAACTCTGCCTCCAAGGCCTCGAGCTTAGCTCGCACTGCCTCGACCCGCTGCTTCGCCATAGCCTCCTGCTTGGCGAACTCCTGAATAAATTTATTGGTCATAGTTCCTTCCAAGCGTTGTTCCACCATGGTGACCACTTGTTCTAGCTATGCACCTTTTCCTCCAATCTCCTCAAAAAGTGTGCAAGCTTCATCCTGCATTGGATGGAGCCTTTGGGTCACTTACATGACTTTACTTTGGATGGCATGGACTTGTTACTGAACCATGTGGTATTCCTGGGACCTTTTCATCCTCTCGACCACTGACAGTGGCTTCAATTGTGCTTGCCCTGTTACTGCTTGTTACTTTGCCTCTTGGAGTTGTGACTCCAATGTCCTTAGTTTTGGGTCCTTTGCAAGGTGGTCATAGGTATGTGCACTTCGACTGCTGAGATGTTTGCATTCTAAGGCCAATGCCTTGATTCTCTTGACTATGCTCTGGGAAGTTTCTTCCCTCTGATCCCGCACTTCCTATGGATTGCTTGACATTGCTTGCAATTCCAGTTCTACAATTATCGCTTGAAGCTATTGAATGGCTTCAATGAGCTTCCCCACCTGGCTCTCAGTTGTCTCTTCTTCCATATGTTCTAAGCCCGTCATAGAGAGAAGTGCTCCGGTGACTGTTTCTTTAAATCCCACCTGCTCTGCGAGCAACTGTTCTTTCTCCTTCTGGATCTGCGCTTTATCCTCTACAAACTTTGCCTGGAGGTCATCTTTTTCTTGTTTCACAACCTGACATTGCTCTATGGCTTCCTATTTTTCTTTCTTCAATGCCTCTGTGGCCTGATTTTTTTCTTCTTGGACACGACGAAGGCGAGCTTCCATCACATATGCTATTCTGCATAGCTGGGAAGGCTCATCTCCCAACTCTGTTCCTTCTTATGACGGTGGGAAAGTAGACACTGTGTGGCTCAAATAGAGATCCTGCCATACCCCTTTGAGCTCTTCTTCGATCTTGTCAAACATTGTCTCCTGTTTAGCTTTTCTTCACTGTAAAATGTCCTCTAAGGTATCTGATATAGTGGAAATGATGAGTTCAATGTCATCCACTTTGAGTATAGTCTGGAATAGAGGTTAAGTGGTTCGTGACTTCTTCTGTGCTGATGGTTTCTTTGGAGAAACCTTTATTTTCTTGGATGTCTCTGTCTCTGTCAGGGGATCTTTAGGCGATGTTACTTCACCCTGTTTATGTTCGTCTTCTTCCCCTTCATCCTCTTCTTTGTCTACTTCATCACCTCCTCCCCCTTCAGGTGAATCTAATGTAGTCTCCTTTGATGCCCTATTCAGTTCCTGTGCCTCTTCCTTCTTTTTCTTCTTGCTGCTGCTGGGTGCATCATACTCTTTGCGAGTGACTACAAGACTTTTGATGAGGTCGAGGTCGGAGAGTTCTGTCTGTTCTACTGGTATGAGGAATTCTTTAGGCCATTCCTTAGTTATTTCCTCCATATCTTCCTCGGTGAGTTTGTAATAGGACTGGAGCTCTTCTTTATGTTTGTCTCCACGCGCAGTGATATATATGAAGTGCCTATCTGTACGAAAATTCTCTATTGGCATGAACCTATGAAGGGTGTTCGACATCATGCGAGGGAAGGATTCAATGGCCCTCTTGAGTTGTAGATAATAGGTGTGGAACACCATGTTCGACTTCCATTTCTTTGCCATGTCGCTCGAATACCATAGCGTAATGAACTTCATAGCTAGTGGTTGGGACAACTCAATTTCGGGGAAGGTCACTCCTTCTGGCATCTCCCAAGCAATGAAGGAAATGAGAAACAATAACCAACTGAAATGGAACTCGTAGCCCTGATCCTGAGATTCACGATAGTCTTTCTTTAACTGGTTGACAAGGTAACTCGCCCAGTTCATTTGCAGCCCTTCAACGCATTTTCCTGCGAGGTCGGCGACAAACCCCATGACCTGCATTGGCCTGTTATTCCCGATGATCTTACCAATGATCAAATGGTAAGCTAGATGCACTACGCCATTCTGTATGAAGGCTACCTGTATCCTCGCTTCCCCTTCTCCACATCGCCATAGGTGTCTTTGATTCGCTGCACCAAGGCGTGACCTGTAGCCTTCCCTGGGTAAAAATCCCATGGGTCTAGTCCTTGCATGTTGAACTCGGTGATCCGGTGGATCAGTGTTGAATCGACAGTGATGCGCCTATCCAACCATAGGTAACCACCATGGAAGGAAGACAATAGGAGTTTAACGCACGCATTAACCTCCTGATGCATGCTGAAGTGTGGTATCTTCATCACATTGCAAATAGTTGATCTTGCGATGTCCATAGTCCACGGCTGGGGGATTATCTTTGAATTCTTTCCCATTGTCTTGGTCAAATACTTGTGTGGTGAGAGAATTCCATAGTTCTTGTGATCTCCCAAGTTGAATTCACTGATATTTAACGTTAGAATCTATCCCAACTGTGGTCCAACAACGCATATCCCCTTCAGGATGTACGCAGTGATCAATGTGTAGTCAAAGTCCCTTGGAATGCTGTCACGACTAACCGTGCTAGACAGAGGTGGGATGTGGTCGGGAAGTATTGATGGGATGAGCTTCGCATTTTCCAAGTCATCTCGATGCTTGCTCTATTTCTCTGTTGAAGTTTAGGATGGAACAACTCGACATCTAGTCAATGGGGATGCTTGCACTCCTCTTGTTGATGAAGCTTGTGCTCATGTGGACATGACCTTCTCATCCATAAGGTCTATGAGGATCTCTTCGACGGATTTCTCTACTTCTCTAAAGTCACCCGACATACATGCTCAAGATTAGATATATCAGGTCGGTGAACAAACACTCAATGTAACAGAACAGGTGGTGAGGTCTCAAAAAACACAACACGGTAATAGTCAGCTCTCTGTGGGCTCGAATAATCACTGTTTGAAAAAGTTTTCTCGGTAAGGCATTTGATGGGTTAAATAGATAACATTGTAATGGGCTCCTCAAATGGGTAGGAATGCCTAACTGAATGTGATTCCATCCATTATGGCGTGGTCCAAATGGTCCAATGGTGATGAATCCGACAATAACTGCAATTCTATTTGTTCTGGAGCGTCGGTCTAATGATCGGGACGCCTCCAATGGTCATATTGATTCACTGTGGTGAAGTGTCAATCTGTGTTGTTCTGATATTTTGGTGAGGTTCAAGTTCTACAAAACTTCCTTCTACGAAGTCCTCTCTGGAACTTCCTGCAATTTTTCTAACTTTGCTTTCTTCTTACTGAGCTTTCTGGCTTTATTTCCTGTGATCCGCGTCTCTGGATTACTCTTTCCATTATTGTTCTTATCTCCTCTTGGCATAGTAACTTCGCACTATTAAGGATCTTTCACAGGGTTCAAGGATAATACTTTTTCTCTTTCTGGAGTAGGTTCTCTACTCTCCTGTATGGACAGGTGTTTCAAGTCTGCCTACGTTCTTTCAACTTCAACAACCCAGTCTCTGGCCCTCAATAGATTTGACTTTTCCTACTGTTCTTCTATTAAGAGCACTATTCTCCTAGCCATGAAATCTCTTAGTTCTTTCTTTTTCTATTCTAGAGCTTCCTCTTATTCTTTCCTGCAGATCTAATCCTTCTGAATCCAATTTTTTCCTAGCGAAAGTGCAAAAGGAGCGTTGTTCTCAACAAACTTAACAACCTAAAATTCTTCTTCTATCGATGCTCCATGAGAAACCATAGATACATGGGAAATTCTTCCACATAGGGTTATCAACTTTCCTTTAAACAATCTTATTCCTCCCAATGAAGGAATCATAGCAGGCCTTCCTAATATTTCCCAAGTACTTTTTGTCATGATATTAACCTATGTTTCTGCATCCAATACACAGTCTATGTCAAAGTCTCCTATTCTTGTTTCTATGAACTCTTTTTCTTTTAAGATTTTTTATAAATTGATGTCTCTGTGATCATTCAATGTTTCTTTCATCTATAATAATATAGTCTCGGATTCTCTCTGATGGTCTATCATATTCTTAGTTTCTTGGCCTTTCTCATGTTTTTCTTGTCTCATATTCATATTTTCAACTTTAGCAATCATTCTAGGGAAATCCAAAACCTCATGATCCATAGATTTACAAAAAAGATAACTAGGACCTCTACCAGGGCATTCCTTAGCAAGATGTCTATGTCTTCTGCAACTATAACAAAGAGTTAATCCTCTCTTTCTTTTAAACGATCCCCAACCTTTCCTGTACTGCGCACTGGGATCACAGTGATGAACCTGCAAAAAATTATTTCTAGGATCCTGCATCCATTTGTTAGTCCCAAACTCCTTTCTATGCATAGGGATAACATATCTTTCACTATTTCTATCGGATCCATTCATATCAAATATTCTTTCTTCTAGTTGTGCCCTAGTTTTCATACTAGGACAAAATCTATCAAGCATACCTAGATCCATTCCTTCGAAACAAAAATTTCCACTTATCTTACCTTTATCAGAGCACAAAGATTTAAGATCTTACCTCTTTTCTTAAGATCAGATTCCCTTCTTAGCACAGAGCTTCTCAAGTCAAGTAGAGTACTATGCACCAAAACAATAGATCTATGCACAGAGTTTTATTTTCTTCAGTTCCTAGAAATCATAGTTTCATGTCCCAACAACAGAACCATTTGTTGGTACAAGGGTAGACCTAGGGTTCAATGCTACAACAACGCACCAACAAAACCCTAACTACCAGCCCTTTTGGCAACACCTGTGAAGCCGATGAAGTCTCACCCGAGGTAGAGGCAAGGGGGGTTGCAGGACTCAAGTGTCTACACCTTGGCTGGGACACAGATCTATGATCACTATACTTAACAGAGCACTTCAACACTTTAACATTCATTAGTATCTAACCCTTATTCACATTGTAGGTAAAACCTTAATTACAGAGTAGCACAGTATTCAACAATATCTAACACATCCAAGCACTTAGCACATAGAAATAGATCAGATATAGCATTCATTCACATCACTAAGCACTAAGATACTATATCATATGCATCTAACATACTTAAAGATGACAACATTAATCATAAATCGCATCAATTACACAAAGCAACCATAACACAGGATATACGTGGTTCACCCCTAGTGTGGGGCTATGTCCACCAACTCTTCTTCTTCATTATTATCTTCTTTCAATATCCTTACATGCACAAAACCACAAGACCAAATCCTCATAGGAAAGGAGATCTGCGTGCACCTCGCCATATCCTTCTTCCTCGAGCTTGGTACAACACAGATCCTTCTTGCAATCACTTGCAGTTGTCTCTGAAAGTTATCAACACAAAGTATGCACATAGCTGAATCAATCATGTAGATCCAACTACTTACACCACTTGCACTAAGCACAACACCTTATTATGCCCCCTACTTACATCGCCTGGATTTCTATTTATACATTACAAATGGGCCTAAATATGGGCAAGACCCATGGGCCGACATCCCATACCCATTACATAAACCCTAAACTCAAAAATACCGCAAAAGGTGATGAGATCCTGCGATCTCTACTTCTCCTTATGCTTTGTCTTCGACCAGCCTGTCGAAGTCCCAAAAATTGTCAAACATGACCAAGTTTCTCCCAAACTTGGTCAAGAGCCAACAAGGATCATCCATCTCCTATTTGTGGATGATGTGATAATAATGTCCAAAGCATATTTTAATGAATGGCGAGAGATTCATTCTCTATTATGTTCTTTCTGTGGTGCTAGTGGTATGGAGATTAACGTACACAAATCCACTTTCCATCATTATGGGATTCAATAGGCCTTTCATGATCGATTGAATGAATTATATCATTTTGTAAGCTGATGTTAGTCTGAGGGATTTAAATACTTGGGATATTTTTTAAAGTTGGACAGGTATAAGGTAGCAGATCAGCATTGGTTGTTGACAAAATATGAATACAAAATTAGTCACTGGTGTAATTGATTCTTATCTCTAGGTGGTAGATTCGTATTGATTAAAGTTGTTCTCAAAATTCAACTAGTTTACTGGTTGGCTCTTGCTCACATACCTGCTACTATTTTGAACATAATCCGTAAGTTGACCTTTTCCTACTTGTGCTCGGGAACAAAAAAATCCTCTTCCTACCACTTATGAAATTGGGAATTACTAGCCAGACCAAAAAAGTTTGGTGGATGGGGGATTAGGAATATCTTTTTCTTCTCAAGAGTGTTAGCAACAAAATCCCTCTGGCACGGTTTGATGCATCTGGGTATTTGGCAACGATTATTAAAAGACAAGTATTTTTGTCATACTTATGTGATAATGTGGTTGTACACAGTGGACCCGCCAGTTCTTTATGGTTCACAAACTTGGAAGAAGCTTATTAATGCTTTACCTCTCTTGGTGCATTGGTTGGCATGGAAAATGGGATCCGGTGTATCTATCATCATAGGAACGGATGTGATTCTGGGTTTGGACATGGGATCTTTTCTTTTGAAGGAGCCGATTCATCATTCAAATGATCACCAGGTTTTCTTTCTTTATAAGGCTATAAGTTCTCCCATTGTAGGTTCATATTACACAAACTGGCTTACCTGTGATGAACTGGGATTAGAGGGTGATCTTGCTGTTGAATGGGAGAGTTATAGGAAGTGGTTGATTGATGCAGGCATTGCACTGTCTGAATTATAGGATGAATTAAAGTGGATAGGAGGGGATGGTACTGGGATCTTAACTACAAGGAATGTTTATAATTCCCTGGCAGCTAAAATATGGTAGAAAAATATTGGTGGTTGGCGAAGGAGAATATGGCAATGGGAATACCCACATAATATTAAACTGTTCTCGTGGATCCTTATCGAAGACAAGTTAATCACATGGAATAATCTCAACAAGTGCGGATGGAAAGGTCTGAGACCGTGTCTACTTTGCAGAGGTAATGGAGAATTGGTTCATCATCTTTTTATTCAATGCCCTTTCACTGTTTCTGTTTGGAAAAAAGAAAAAAAATTATAAATTGGGTGGAGGGTGGACAAGAGTCAATGTCATAGAAAGTTTCAATATTTGGTTTAGAAGGAATTTCAGTCTATCGTCATTACCATATTTTATTTGTTGGTGCATATGGATTGAAAGGAATTTGGCGATTTTTGAATCAAAATCTCCATCTTTGGAAAATTTCTACTTTCAAAATCTTGTTGCTCTAACTCATCTTTCCCCATAGAAAAGCCAGAATAATAGGCACATTGCACATAGCTTTCCAAATCGCATAATCTTAGGTTGGTTTGATGGGGCTTTGCAGAGAAACGAAGAACAACGTGGTTTTGGGGGGTTTATAAAAATTAATAATCACACGGTTTACAAGCTCCTTCTAAACTGTGGTGGGGGCACAAACACAAAAGTTGAATTGTTGGGTGTTTGGTCTATTCTTAAGATGGCACAAATACTTTCTATTTCAGATATCCAAATCATGAGAGATTCCAAAATAATAATTGATTGGCTAAATGATATTCACTCTTTGCAGGTTATTTCCATTGACTGTTGGAAAGACAGAGTTAGGGACCTCATCAAACAATTTTTTGTCATTAATTTTTCTCATGTTTATAGAGAATAAAATCAGTAGGTTGATTTCTTATCCAAATAGGCATTGATGGAGTGCCCATAAGCAATTTCATTCTACCAATGGATGGAATGTCATGAAGGACCTAAAACATACATAAAGATATATTAGCCTCGCTTCCTTGCATCATGACGTCATCTAAGTTTCATTTCAGAGGATTTTGTTTTGTAATGAACTCATTGGTATGGTTTTTTATGGTCCTTTCTTTTGACTATGGGGAGCTAATTTTTATGGTTCTATTTTTGGATAGTCACCTTTTAAGATGTTATTTTTTGACTCTTCTTTGGATAGTGTCCTATTGGAACTTCGTTATCATACGGTCTTGATATGAGGTATTGATGTAAGGTTTTCTTGGATGAAACAACTATGGATGGGCCTATGTTTTTTTGTAATGGACCCTTGACTATGTAAGAAAAAAAAAGTTGGTGTAATTGTTTATTAATCCTTGGGTTTATAATTATTATAAAATTATAAAAATGGTTTTTATTAAAAAAAATTATTAGGTTTATAGATTATAGTTTTATTAGAGTTTGGAATATTATCTAAATTATTGATCATTTTTCTAGCATACAAAGAAATAGTTTAATGACTCAATATTTAAGGGTATTTGGTAGGAGTAGAAGTTTGTACCCCTACATACCATACATACCATCAATGGGTTATTTTAGGTGACCAAGATTTCTTTACACACAATGATGTTGTTGTACATCAGATTTTTAATATTGCATGAAGAGAGGTTAGGCCATTAGCCTCAAGTATTGTAGTCTTTTTCCTACTTTGAAAAAAATAAATATAGTTAAATACTACAATATTTATAGGTTGTTAATATTTTTTTGGACAAATGCTTCTCATATATCAATATGATAAATGTTCTTTTTTTTTAATATGATAATGTAAATGAAGAGAATCTAATTTGAAACATTCAATTATTCAATATTTCATTATTAAGAAGTCGCAAGTTGGAATATTTCTTACACCAACGTTACATGAGCATTAGTACTAGTATAAACATGAACACTAGTACAAGCACAATCATGTCATTGGAGAGATTTGAACACTAGCAAGGAAATATCAACACCTTACTTTATCAAACCTGGCAAGACACCATTGAGTTATTATCACATAAATGATAAATTGTTTAATGCATAAAAGAAGTAAGCTAGCACTAAATGTTGAATTGTTTTTAATTAGAAAGTATCATAAAGTGATTATTATAGTTTTGGTGAGAGTGAGCACTAGGGCCCTCATCCTTGAGGTTGACGGGTTTGGTTGAGTGGAGAGTTTTCTATCCTCCACTATTTGTTATTAAGTGTTTAGACATATATAAGGATGGCTTAACACTTAATCACAACTAATGGAAAATAGAAAAATATCCAGACAACCAAACCCATCTACCTCAAGGTTGAGGACCCTCGATCTCACTCTCACCAAAATTATAGCAATCACTCTATGAGACTTTGTAATTCAAAACAATTAATCATTTAGTGCTAGCCATGGCTTATCCTTTACAAGGTCTTCCAAATAGTCATAAGCATACAATCATTCATACATATCAAGAAAACACCTTTTTTATGGACTACACTTAATATTATTCCCAAAACTAGCACATAGATATTCCCAATCCATCCCTTCATAATAAAATAAGCTAAAAAGACCCCTAACCAATCTACCTTACCCTTTTTATTTCTAAAGTTTGTCGTAATCATTTAATTCAATAATTTCCTTTCTCTATCAAGTTGCTTCCATGCACCTAATCTCCATGCATGCTAATCAATCTATCAAGTTGCTTCCATGCATGTTAATCAATCTACATTGCATATTAATTGATCATCAAGAGTATGTATCAAATTTCATTATATTAACTATAATTTCACACACACACAATGGTCTTGTTATTTAGGATATTTATTAAAAGATAATATTTCATTTACTTAGTAATAGCAATTGCACATTTACACCAATCAATCAATAGACCTTTTAACCAAACAATTATACAAATAACACCTCTGGGTAATCTAATATTTATATACATATCTAACTTTACATTTAATATCATACATGTGAGGGCACACCTATGTAGATATTACAAGTATGTACTCAAATGTACTATTAATGAACAATTAATCAATCATGGATTATAGGCTCTTCATAATGTAGATTTTTGGTGCAAAAAATAAAATGCAAATCGTATAGGATTAAAAATATTGATATAAGGAATGTAATCAAATAGACATACACAATCCATCAATTTATCTTCATTCATTCTCTAGCATTAGTAACCAAGTATTTTCAACTCATGGTGCTCAAATAATTTTACTCATTGTGGAATGGGTTCCTTTATTGAGTCTAGTATTTACATGCAACTCATCATGGGATGATGTTACAACTCATCACATGGGTAATTGTAGCAAGTATCAAAAGTGGAAACACTATTTTAATGTTCTACTCATCTTTTATCATTTCTCAAGGGTCTACAAACCCAAGAATATAAAAGGCTCTTAGGCCTCAAATACTACATACAACTCTAGAGTAATAGGTATAAGTTTGGTGAGAGTATTGTTTTGTCCTCAAACCATAACTATAAATCCCCATGGTAATCCTTTGTAGGTATGGGCTCCCCAAAGTACACATCATCACTATCCCTCGAGTCTAAAATTGTTATCCGATCAACTCATGCTTGTAGCATATCATATAATAATGAAATTGTTAGCACTAGGAATCACCTTCAGATTGCATGGAGGGCAAGACTAGAACCCATTAGATTATATGTGAATGTAAGAGTGTTTTAAAGGGTCAAATGGAAAAGACTCAAAATGATAATGTTCCAACTCAGAAAACAGGGCTAGCATGCACCAGCAATCAAGGTCTTGGATAACTTCAATCATTAATTGGGAGTAAGTATGAATAGAGGGAAGACTTGAATGAGAAGAATGTAGGGGCTGTTGTAAACATCAGGTCTACAATAAACCTAAGGAAGGAAGTTTCTTAACACAAGATCTTCTTGAAATCGGAAACTAAGGAAGCTAAATAAACATCATGATAATATAATGATCAAACATTCACCATAACATCATCACAATCATTCATGTGAATCATTCAAAAGCATGAACATTTAGTATCAGAAGAAAATAAGATGAAAGAGAATCCGATTTATATTAGCCAAAATGTCTTAAGTCCAGTACATAGCCAGTTCACAGTCACTTCATCAAAATATTACAGTCTAAGGGAGCCTTGCTCAACCATCTGAACCTACTCAAGAATTTCATCTATCTATTTATAACAAAAGGGAGGCAATGACTGGAGGTATGAGATAGCCTCCTTCCCTTGAAAATCTCTAAGAATTTATTTCATCTAACAACTTGGCTAACAACCTATGCTATAAAATAGGAAAATGTTGGTGGCTAATCCAACCAAACTTCAAAATGATTTGATTCCCTTTTGCTACGTAGCTCCTTGTTTACCATGTGTCTTTTAGGAGAGTGGTTGTCCTCATGATGGCAGTTGTTGTTTCTACAATATTCTCCATCATCAACTATCCAAACATTTGTTAGCTTGGCCCTCCTGGATCCCTAGTGTCTGTTGGCATATTCTTTGGGTAGAAATCTGAGTAGTGCACTTCAAAACTGAACAAGTAGAAAATGCAGCGCCAAACCTTCCTATCCCCTGTACAAACTATGGCCTCTGCAAAATATTAGGTAGCGCCATTGCTCTACATCCGTGTGCAAATTTAGTCTCTGCCAGATATTGCATAGCGAATTTCGATAGCGCCAATGTGTGTTCGTGTACAAATTTTAGGTAGCGCTGTAAAAAACGTAGCACCTCCAACTTGATCATGTGCAGAGAAAGTGGTGACTTTGCATAATATTAAACCCATCATCCTTAGGTAACTTATCAACACTATAGGTAGCATACCAGTGTAATACCAAAATAGACTATTTTGTAGCGCGAAAGCGCTACGGAATGTCTTCATTTTACTGCTGAGGGAGTTAGCACTTCACAAAAACCCAAAACTCTGAGAATCATTGTATAGGTGGCATAGGTAATATTCCAATAACATTTTACCCTCACAAAAAGGAACCATCCTAAAAAATGGGGCTCACCTTTCACCAACTATTTCGTTACCTTAACACTTAACCTCACACTCTTTCTTGTAGAAGGAGGATCTTCATTTGGTGCAACAGACTTCTTCCTCTTAGCAATGACATGCCTCTTCAGTGGAGTTTTACTTTCATTAACTGTTGGTGTCTCTTTTTCAATAGAAGCTTCAACCAACACCTGCAAGTTTCTTTGAGCTACTTCATCTTGAAAATGATGCAACTTTGCCTTGAGCTTCCTGTTCTAAGACTGAAATCCTTTGTTCTAACTATAAAGGTTTTGGAGTTTCCTATGGAGAGGCTGGGCCTTTCTTGCTACAAATCTTGCTAGGTCAAGAGTGTGTTTGTAGCCATCCATGAGTTCTTTCATCTGAGCCCTATGAATCATATCTTCTTCTTTAAGATGAGCTACCTCCTTCCTAGCATCCCTAAGCTGCCTGATCAATCTTTTGAATGTTTGACTGTCAGGTGGAGTAGTGACATGCACAGTCTCAACAGGACTTTCCTTGGTCTCCTTTTCCACCTGCATGGGAATTTCCTTGTCTTCTTCATCAGGCTTCTTAATGTCTTTGTCTTTATTTTTCTTCTCCGACATAGGGCTTTCTTCCTTCCTTTCCACATGCTTTTTAATGCCTTTGCCCTTATTATTTTGTACAGGGATCTCTGATGGGGACTGTTCTTCAAAAACCTCTTTGGGAAATGATGATCTTGTGAAAGGTCTTCTGCCCTTCGTATTGCCTACTGGAGGAGAAGAGGGGAAGTGTAGCTTCTTCCCTTTCTTGGATGTAGTTTTGGTAGAAGAAGGAACCTGTTCTAACCTTGGTGGAGGAGGTGGTGAAAAATATGTATGTGGGGAAGGATGAGCTTCCTCCTCCATTTCTGTGACTTGCTTGATGACCTTTGAAACATGAATAGGGGCACTGCCCTTTCTCTTCCTATTGGTCCCTACTTTAACAACACTAGTGGGTGATAAAGGAATTGCAATCTGTGATTGAGGAGAATATGCTACATCCAACTTAAAGTGAGAAGAAACAAAAAAATGTTCCCATGAAATCTCTTTCTTACCCAATTCCTCATAGACTAGCATTTTGATCAATCCATAGTGGAAAATGCTAGTATCCACATCCTTATACTTGGATTGAATCATGTTTGACATATTACTTATGCTCCTTAATGAGTAGTAGGGACTATTCATTTCAATCTTACCAGTAAAATGTAGCAAAAGCCTTACATGGTACTGGTACAATGTGTTAAATCTCCCTTCACATGCAAAATATCTCTGGATGATCTTCAATATCCTTTCAAACTTCTCAATCAATTGATTCATTGGCATGCCTTTATACAAATCACTGGCTTGATGTTCAGGCTTAAGAATATCTTTGGCATAGGCTGAACTCAAGGCCATGGCTTTAAACCACATTTTACCTGTAATAGAGATTCCTGTTGCAGCTGAAATAGAGGCCTCAGTCACCTCAAATTATAAATCCCCAACCTTGGTTCTCATTCCATCAAAATGTAATGAAAATTGTCTTGTCACCTCTGTATGGCCTCTTTTCATATTTTGGCAGAAAGAGAGGCATCCCACTCTCTGGAAAACTTCTCTTGCCATGGGCTCTATATCAAAAATATGCATATCCACAGGTTTTGTTCTAACCACCTTGCCTCCTTTGTGTGTCTTATTCATCTAAGGAGTCTCCATGTCTTATAATGAGAGATGTTTAAGTCTTATGGGATAGTAATAACCAAGAGGACTTAAAATTGGGCTTCAAATGTACAAGGCTGGCCCTTTAAAACAGACAGGTGCTAATAAGCCAAGTTTTGACTGTGGGAATCACAACTTTAGATTTGTATAGGCATTGAGAGTTTAGACAAATGAGGGGGTAATCTGTAATTGACCCTTTGTAACTGGGTAAAAACGCTTAACTCAAAAATGAAAGGAAGCAGGGGAGACACAGAGGGGTGAAGTAGCGCCTCTAAGTAGCACGATGCGTATGCAGAGGATAGGCTATTTAGGTGCTTGCAACCTCAATAGATATGGCAGGAAGAAGTAATCAGACCTAGATACAAGCAATGGAGTTGACATGTTTGAAAAGAGAGGAGACAAGGCTATGATGTGAAGATGAGTCCATTACAACTATGCAAGCTCAATAAACCAAAACCTGAGCGCTAATTATTTGTGAAAATTAATGTGCAGAGGAGGAAACATAGAATACATGTGGAGTAAACGCCTGTTTGAATCTTCAATGAAATCTCAGGATGAAGTCACAAACATTTCGGCCCTTGAATCTACCTCAACATCAGATTTGGTTGCACCGCTGTCGCCTGGACAAAACTGTGAGTTTGAGCAGCGCAACCTTCTTTAATTTTCAAATAACAAACCGTTATCAGGGCTCATAAATACGAGATCTTGGAGGTATCTTTAACCAACTCATGGTGCTGAAAACAAGGAACATGACATTAGTCATGGTAATCATAACTCTTGGTGGAAAGCATGATGGACGAGAAAGGCGCTACGGAACCGCCTGATGAGTGGGTAGTGCTCCAATTTAAAAAATGATTGGACAGGTAAGAAATGACAACAAGGCATGCCTACGAGGTCATGAATGAGGAGAAAGGTGTGTCATATTAGTCTAGTCATGGGAGGGATCGATCCTAGTGACAAATCATGAAGGGGACCAAAATTCAAATCATGAACTAAAATGGTTCTAAGTCTAAAAATCAATTTGAGGATCAAACATGAGTTAAGACTCAAAACTTTATTTATCTAAGGGGTCCTAACAAACATAAACTTTAAAGGGATGAAACTTAAAAAATTAAAATCTAAGGCTTAAAAAGGATAAAAACAAACTAAAAGCCCAAGGCAATTTAGTGTGATAACAAAACTTGTAGCAAATTCAAAGTAAATAATATCATGTAGAGTAGCATCAAAATTCCACATCCCATTATCTATTCACAATAATACAATTATTCAACATTAATTTCTATATGAGCTACACCATAATTTTAGATAAGCATATCAATTGTGCATGGAAACAACCCACACATTTAATTCATTCATCAAGCATCATAATTATACTCAATCATAACCAAAACCATAATGTCACATGTGGATGGAAACAATCTTCATGTTATTATATTATTATGTAGGATATTTTTATCTAGGATATTTATTAAAAAGTAGTATTGCATTTACTTGGTAATTGCACATTTACCCCATTCAATCATACAATTTTCCACCTAACAATTATACAAATATCACTTATTTAATAGTGTATGAGGACACACCTTGTATCTATCACATGTATGCTCTGAAATGTACTAATAATGAACAATCAAACAATATTGGACTATATGCTCTTCATAATGTAGAATTCTTGTGCAACAAACAAAAATCAAATCACATATGATAAATAGTATTGATATGAGGAGTGTAACCAAGCAATAAAACACAATCTTCCAACTAATTTTCATCCATTCTCGATCATTCATAGCCCCCAACTTTCAATCCATGGTGCTTGAATGATCCAACTCACCATGGAACATGTCCCTTTGTTGAGACTAGTCTTTATATGTGACTTGTCATGGGATGATTTTACAACTCATTACATGGGTGACTACATAGTTTCAGAATTCACAACACTACTTCAAGTTCATAATTCACAACACTACTTCAAAGCTCTATTCAACTTCCATCATCTTGCAATACTCTATAATTTCAAGCATATGAAAGAATATGAGGCCCCAAGAAGTACATACAACTCTAGAGTAACTAGTATACTTTTGGTGAGAATTTTACTCTATCCTCAACCCATAATTATAAATCTTGTTAGTAATATGTTGTAAGTATGGGATCCCATAAAGTACACATCACCAATATTCCTCTAGCCTAAAAGTGTTTTCCAATCATGTTTTTCTCATCGCATACCACATAACAATTAACTTATGTTAGATACATAGTATATCATCTCAATTAAAATAACATTTAAATTCAATGTCCCATTTATACATTAATAATAACGAAATTATTATTGAGCATTAATTATTACATAGACTGCACCACAATTTAGATAAGCATATCAATTATGCATGGAAACAATCCACATATTATAATTTATTCATCACAAAATCATAGTTATAACAAATCATAATCCAAACCATCGTGTCACATGTGCAAGGAAATAGTATACAAATTACAATTCATTCACATATACATCAAAATCAAGGCTACATATGTATAACTAAACATAATTAAACCATAAAAATCATAATGTCTCTTATCACTCAATGTCTCATCTCAATAGATCATAAGTGTGAAGTACATATCTATATTATCACATACACATTTACCAATCTAAGAAAAAAAAATGGGCATTACATATCAATAGAAGTATAATACAAATTATAGTTTACAAAATTTTCACTTCATACTAGCCTGATCCGTAGGATCTTTTAAATGACTATGATTGAGTTTTAATTTTGCATGCGTTAATTAACCATTTGAGAAACTTAGTGAAAGAATGAGGAAAGAAGAGGAATTATGACAGCCATATACACATATGCAGATCTGAAATGAAATANCAAATCATAATCCAAACCATCGTGTCACATGTGCAAGGAAATAGTATACAAATTACAATTCATTCACATATACATCAAAATCAAGGCTACATATGTATAACTAAACATAATTAAACCATAAAAATCATAATGTCTCTTATCACTCAATGTCTCATCTCAATAGATCATAAGTGTGAAGTACATATCTATATTATCACATACACATTTACCAATCTAAGAAAAAAAAATGGGCATTACATATCAATAGAAGTATAATACAAATTATAGTTTACAAAATTTTCACTTCATACTAGCCTGATCCGTAGGATCTTTTAAATGACTATGATTGAGTTTTAATTTTGCATGCGTTAATTAACCATTTGAGAAACTTAGTGAAAGAATGAGGAAAGAAGAGGAATTATGACAGCCATATACACATATGCAGATCTGAAATGAAATAATAGACATCAAACCATAACACGTAGATTGATAACGGAGTTCGGCACAACTTTGCCTACGTCTCCGAGCCTTTGTCTCTGTGGGGGAGGCTTCCTTGTTTCTGTTCAAATGATCAAAAGTACATCGTTGCAATTCCAAATGGTTACAAGACTGATCTGGTCATGTTCGTCCAGATCTCTAGAACCTTGCAAAGAAAACAACACACAAAACGGACGTCCGGAGTTCCCAGAAATGGTCCGAAAGCGTTTCCTTCTCAAAAGCTTCTCGGCATCAAAATGACTTTGGCTTGGCTTTTCCTCAGCATAACTCTGCTCTGACTGCTCTCTCATGGCCTCAAACAGGCCTAGTTTATATAGCTTTGAAGTTGGTTGTTCATCTCCAACTTCCTCTAAGAATTTGGGCTCCAAAAATGCCCAATATCCCCCAAAAATGGAGAGAATCAACTAAAAATAGGTTATTTAACAATAAAAAAACCAAACTATAGGCATAAAACCCATTTTAGTTATAAAAATCAGGCATTAATCCCCCACCATGGGCGTGCGCACCTTTATTCTTGGTCGTATGGGGCACCATGTGGCCAAGCGCCCATGCGATGGCCCCCCTCCATACGCTCCCACTCCCGGTCTTGTGGCGCAATCATAGGCCATATGGCCACGGGCTATGCGTTGTAAAAAACCCGCGCCCAAAATGGTGGTAAGACTCCCGGTCATGTGGCATGTATATAGGACCATGGGCCATCAGTTGTAACACCCCGCACTATATTTTTGGTAATGGTCTGTTGTATTAACCCCCGCATATGGTCGTGTGCATTGCTCCTTGGACTGTGGGCTAGGGCTAAGCCCTGACCCATTTCCCCGCCGATGAATCCATAAACCAAACTTAAATATAAATTGCACCGTATGTTTAACAAGAACCAACGGGTGCTCAGGTGGTTAGCCTGGTCTCGCCAATCCATAGCTCGTACACGAGGTCGTGGGTTCGACCCCTGGCGACATAACAAACTTTTACATAACCACAAACCAATCATGGGGTGTCACGTGGCACCTTGCCAACCAACCAAAATATGCTACGTGTCAATCGCTGATTGGACCACCTGTCAGAGCCATACTGCCACGTCAACTTTCCCGCGTCAGCTGTCGTACTACTCTGTCAGCCTACCATGTCAGCTGCTGACGTCATCCATGCCACGTGTCACCCTTACAGTGGTGACACGTGTCACCTCTCGATTGGTCCATCCATACGCCAACTCATCCTATCACGTTCTGCCATGTGTCGTCACCTGAGGCTGCCATGTGTCATCTACTGGATCTGCCATGTCACCTGTACAGACCGTACGGTCTGCACAATCAGCAGGACACGTGGACTATATGGATTGTACAGTCATCCCTTTTTTTTTACCTGTTTGTCTTTTCGGACAGAACGCGATATCTTCTCCATACGGAGCCCGTTTGACGAAGTAAATATACCGCTGGAATTAGGAAGACAAGACGGACGCAATGGAACTAGTTTCATCACATTCCGATCACTTTCATTTTTGAGCATTTTTCAAGCCCTGTCAGGCTTCTGGATACTGGCCATATACATATCCCCCCAAATGTCATTTTGTAGAATTTTCATTGTATAATAGTTATGATATACCTTCCTTAGAGAAACACCAAGTTCCTCCTCATCCTCATGATTATTCACATGTATTGAACTTTCTCCTCTACGTGCCCCTTATATAGTTAAATTGTGTGATTTTTTCCTACCAATTTATGGTTGGTCACATGGAAGGAACCCCTTATCCTAAAATTTGGTATTTTACCCTTGGTCACATATTTTGACCTTCATAAACCACTTGAATCTCATGTTTGTGTCTCTCTCTAGTTACTTATGACTTTTTGCACCAAACAACAACCCATTTAAGTAGAGAAACTCCCTTTGCTCCATTAACATCCCAATTCGATTAGAAAAATCTCTCCAAAACATTACATCCTAGGAAAACTAACACAAACTAGGAAACTATGTAGTTGAGATGTTGAAAACTATGTAGTTGATATGTTGAATCACATATATTACAAACTCAATGCCCTTAATTAAATTTAAATTATTTTTTCTTTTGAATTTGAATTTTGATTTTGATTCTAAGAAGAGGTCCAATAGAGTATGTTACTGCCTGAATTAGTACCCTTGTCAACACAAGGGATATTTTGGGAAAATAGAATGGGAAGTGCATCATTGTCACCTCAGTACACTTTCTCCTACAATTTATTCCAACTTCTAGAAGCCATGGGGGGTATCCCAAATCATGAAAAGTAAACCTATTTAAGTGAAACAAAACCATGCAATCATATGATTTACTTTAATGAATCCAAAAGATATACAATAAGACAATGCATTAGGATTCAAATCAACAATTATAATTATCTAAATATATTCAACTAGAAGAAATTGCATGAATCACATTTATATTCACTTCAAAGAAAGGTTACAAGCTAGTGGATGTGTGTGTCAAATATGATATGTAAGATAAACAACATTAACAACTTCAAATTAGCATTCAAGTCTAAAAATAATTGGTAAATAGATATTTAATAATAAGCCAACAAGTGATAGAGACAAGTTCTAAAAATACATAAACATTAACTAAGTAAGAACTTGTAAATGTATGGTGAATCCACCTAGGGTTTCACAAATAAGCACTTGGAATTTGGAAAATAAAACCTCTAAGCAAATGATAAGCAATTAAAATAACATCGAGATTAACATCACCTCTAGATATGCAATATAATCTTAATAAACAATTTAAAAATGAAATAAAGTCTAAGAATGAGAAAGAAAACACCATGAAGCACCAAACCATATCCTTAGAGTTTCATCAAATCTGATTTATTATGTTGCAATTTAATTTCCATATTTGAGAATCACCTTAAATGAACAAAACAAATGTTAGATAACACATTCAATTTCAAAAAAACAGGGTTGATTTTCCTCCTTAGGGTCAAATACTAACAATTAATAATAAACCCTAGGAATATTATGTCTAGGAAATGAAACAATCTGTTAACTTTACACTAGACAATAAATGAAATCTAAATAAATAATTTTCTTTGATTTTAACTGTTATATTTTTTATTAAACAATAAAGAATAAAAATTTCTTATTTTTAGGGTTTTTTGGTTGGTTGTTGGATATAGGGCTTATGGGGTCAGGAAGTACACCCCTATGAGAATCAGTCTATTCGATCTCAAGGATTAAGGTAAGATATTAACATTGAGATTAACATCACCTCTAGATATGCAATATAATCTTAATAAACAATCTAAAAATGAAATAAAGTCTAAGAATGAGAAAGAAAACACCCTGAAGCACCAAACCATATCCTTAGAGTTTCATCAAATCTGATTTATTATGTTGCAATTTAATTTCCATATTTGAGAATCACCATAAATCAACAAAACAAATGTTAGATAACACATTCAATCTCAAAAAAATAGGGTTGATTTTCCTCCTTAGGGTCAAATATTACAAATTAATAATAAACCCTAGGAATATTATGTCTAGGAAATGAAACAATCTGTTAACTTTACACTAGACAATAAATGAAATCTAAATAAATAATTTTCTTTGATTTTCACTGTTATATTTTTTATTAAACAATAAAGAATAAAAATTTCTTATTTTTAGGGTTTTTTGGTTGGTTGTTGGATATAGGGCTTATGGGGTCAGGAAGTACACCCCTATGAGAATCGGTCTATTCGATCTCAAGGACTAAGGTAAGATATTAGAACCATGAATGAATAATAATCTCCAACCTAATCAAGATAAGATAAGTGGACCAAGGATCTACACGAAGGGACTCCTCAAAGGATAAAAACCTTCACCAACAAGATTAACTATAACTTGAATAAAACACTCAAACCCCTTACCAAGGAACCAAGAGGAAAAACAAATAAATGAATTAAATACTTATCCAAGTTAACAAGAGAAGAATGAATGAAAAAACCCTAAAACATCTTCTCTCCAAGTAGTTAAGTAACTCCTCAAATGGATTGATCTTGAAATCTAGTAGAAGTCTTGAATCACCACCACAAATATTCAATGCACCAAGAAGAAAACTAAGAAAGATGTAATATCCCTCGGCCGAACCTAATTGTAAATGTAATGTAAGCGTACTTAAGCTGGTGAGTTGTTTTGACATCATTTTGTAAGGCACCTTTCATGGCATAATGCACGCATGTATTGTGCAGTAAAATGATGTAGTGTGCACATTCCCAGATACCACGTGCATTAACTAAAGTGTGCGAAGTATGGAGGTCAACGAGCCTTGTGTATATGATATGTGTTATAGGCTGGTGAGCCAATTAATATAAGCTAAAATTCTTATTTTTTGGAATTAGGCCAGTGCGCCTAGATGTTAAAGGCCAATGCACCTATTTTGTATATGTCTCATGATTAATATAAAATACATCGTTGCGCGTAGACCAACCACGATAAAAGAGATTGGGCACTAAACTTCACCGGTTAGGGAAAGGGAGGGCCAAACATTAAGGGAAAGGGATAAGCTAGATAGCTTAAGACAAAAGGGAATATTATATTAATATTTCTTAAAACATAAAGTATGGATAATTATTTTATCCTAAGTTCCAAGGTTGGGGACAAGTGGACCAAAGTAGATTCCAACATAACAAGTGTCAAGTTGGGGACATGCATACATAGCATGGAGACTTAGCTCATTTTCAAAATCTTCACCATCATTCTTACGATAATCTCTCCCACGATTCCTTCCATCATTCAGTCATCCAGTCAATGATTCCATGAAAATTTTTCATGCACGCAGTCAATTATCCTCCAGACATTCATTTCATTGTATCTGAGCCTGTTTCCATAACCATTTCTTGTTGGTGTAACTGCTTAGCTTGGGATCAGGATTGAAGAGGTAGGTTGTCAGGCCTTTGAGAAATTCTTTGAGCGATAGAATTGTTGGGAATTGATTTCTTGAAGGTGCTAAACTGCAACTACAGTGCTATGAGACTTTCGGTTCGGCCTGTTGCTGAAGCCCTGGAAGGGAAGTGGGGTAGCCGAGGGACTTTTGAGAAGATAAGGGGTACACTTCCTTGGGTGGGACAAGCATGTGGGGAATGAGAGGTTGTAGGTTGTTAGTTGAGTGAGCATCTGAGACATAGTCTTTCCTGTTGTCTATGAGCCTTTAGCCTGGTTAGGAATACCTTTACCCAAGTGGAGTTTAGTCCCATCTCGAGGGTGACTCACTATTGAGAGTGATGAACAATGTAGTCTAAGGCTAGGAGGTTTGTGGACAGTCTGCACACAGTTGGTGACAATATTTCCAAGATAAGTACCAGTCGTGTGATAAATTTACATGCTGCATTGTTATTTACGTGCTTGTGTTATAATTTATCATATGTGTGATTATAACTATCTGTATGTTTATGGGTACTTCCCTGTATATGTTGCATGTCTATGTTTACTATTATTTTAGTATGAAATCGTATGTTTACAAAATGTAATTATTTGTTTACATTTATATGTAAATCTTCTGCAAGAGCGTTGTACGTATATGTTATAATTGCATGCAGTTTGAAGAGAAAATTTATGTGGCATAGCTCAGTTGAATACTGGGTTTGTTACAGTATGTTTCACAGTGAGAGAATGAAAGTATTCCCTCATGTAGTGTGGCTCGGCCATGGGTAGCCAGGGACGTTACAAAAGAGAACCCTCCACGAATTGACAATAAAACCTCAAAAGGAATATTTTCTATTAAATGTAGTCACAAATTGTAACATCCCAAATTGATTAATTTTATCATAGTTTTTAATTTAAATTTAATTAATTATTAAAATATATTAATGAGTCTTTATTATTTTATTATTAAAAGGTGGGTGAAGTAATTAATGGGGGGATAAGAATTATGGGGAATTAATAAGGGATAAGGTTGTTGGGAATTAATGGGGGGGTAAGGTTGTTGGGAATTAATGAGGGGGAATTGAGAGAGGAGGATAAGGAAGAAGGGGAGGACTTGGAAGATGGATCTTATTTCTGTTTGAGGATTTTTGAATTGTTGAAAGGGAGAGGAGGAGGAGGAAATTGGAGGAATGTTTTTGGGGAGCTCTCACGGGGCACTGCTGTTGCTGAGAATTTTGGGCTCGGGGTCTAGGAAACCACAAGTATTCCTAGAGCTAAGGAGCCGAAGAGGTTGTTTCTAGTTGTCTAGGAGGTTAATATTTAGTCTGGACAAGAACAAGAACATGATCAGATAGAAAAGGCAATAGATAAACCAACCTACAGGTGGAGGTATGTATGATGTTGTGGTTATAATTATTTTTCTACTGTTGTTATCATTATTCTGTTGTTGCTGCTGATATTATTTTGTTGTTATCATTATTATGTTGTTACAGTTTATTCCTGGTGCTATAGCGGGAAAACCCCCCTATGGACTACACTAGGGTTCAACATGTAGGCATATCTAAACATCTAAAAGTCTCCTACTCTTTAGAATACCCCGAATATACCCGACATTCATACAAGAAATACAAAGTGAAAAGATCTGGTAACTCTACCTTAAACTCCACATTAGGTGTCGATATTTTCACGTTCGATTTCTCTTCGACTACAAGTCTCCTCCCAAGGTTGACCTACATTCAAAAAAAGACAAAAAAGAAACTACAAACATGCATCTCATATATGAAATAGTGGGTTAGATGTCAGTATAAAACATAAATCAAACATAAATATTGAACACATCATATTTCGGGACAGAAAAAGTATTCCTTTTATTGATATCACAAAGTTTACTTACAATGAGATCGACAATTGCTCTGCGAACTTGGTCAGGGATCATCTTCACCAAGCTCCAACTGCGCTTCCACATATCTTTCTCCTCTCACACTTCTTCTAAGGAAATGGCATAGGCTTATGATTGAGGAAAAAGGCAAGAATGGGAAATTCAAATGCAAATCTCACAATGTGGCTGCAATTCTTGGGGCAAGAAGGGGATGTGAAATAGACAGAGTTTCACTATTCTTATTCTTATGTATGGAATGAGACCCCAACACCTCCTTTTATATGACAAAATTATGGCTATTTGGTTTGGTGATGGGATATAGGCAGTGGGACAGTTGGAAAACTACCCAATAGCTCGTAATCTCAATGAATTCCTTGCAACTTTTGTGGGTATACGTGGGCTGTAATGGTGCAGTTAGCATACATACGCGAGCTATAGTGGTGTAGCAAGCATGTGCACATGGGAAGTAGTAGTGTAGGGTGCGTACATATTCAAAAATAGGGTTTGTAAGAAGAGTTGCTCAGTGATGGCTTGTCAAAAATAGCAAGTAAGAGCGCCAAATTCCAGTTATGAATGTATGGTGCAATTTAGGGTTATAACACCTTGTTTATTCCAAGTATAAGAAAATCATTAAAAGAAATAATAAACTAAATTTTAGAAAAAAAATTAATTAGTTTGAGTCTTGAAAATAACCAGGCTCTACACAAATTATCCAACAATTCACAACAATTTGGAATGAGAAGGGAACCTCTATTTCTAGAGGAGGCTTCTACATCCTTCTCATTATTTATTAATTATTTTTCCATAAAATTATCCTAGGAGCATAACAAAAGAGACTTTAAATCCACACAAAGAAGAAGACTATGTCAATACATAATCCAATGATTCCACATGAACATAAAACCCTCGTGAGAGAGGAACATCCCACAAAGAATGGGGATGATTTTCTCTCCTATCCCAATGTTCCAAAATAAGAGTGATGTTGAAGCCACAAAACATGGTGAAGTAACCTCCCAAGAAAGAAAATCTTCAACATTCCTCTCCTCCAAGTGGAACAACCTCATGAAAATATGGATAAGGACCTCAAAATTAGACAGTCACCTCATAATTGTTTTAAGGAATGTTCAAAAGGAATCTCCAAGGTATGACCAAGATATAAAGTCAAGGAAAGATACTCCATAAGGCAAGGAATATCCATCTCCAAGTCAAATTATCACCCAAAAAACTCCCATGGATGTCATAAACCCCACCCACATGTGTGGGTTGGCCCTCAACTCATGTGAAATCCATATCCAAAAGGGATGAAAGAAGAAGGGATGTAACATCCCCAGTTTTAATCCTTGCAAATTATAATGTAATTGTATAAACACCATTTAGGCTGGTGAGTCCATATGTTTGGGGAAAAGAGATCGTATTGATTTAATGTGGTCGGGGGCCAAATTTTATATTGTGTACATTAAAATAATTAATAAAATAGAAATCGATGGCTACAATATGAGAGTGATGAAAATGATTGGGGGTTATGATTCCACAAGGGAGAGGGGTCCAAGGGGGATTTTATGCATGGGTATTAATCCAACCCACATTCCTGAATTTTATTATCATTGTGTAAAGCTTTCTAATTTGTTTTTGAGTGCTACCAAAGCCAATATTAAAATTCATGTAAGAGGGTGGGTGTGAGGAATCAGATCCTAGATTTATTGGGATCATGTGGTTGGAGTACAATAATCTTTAGGAAGAGTGAGATTCAAGAAATAAAGGAAGAAAAAGTTAATTCGTATGGAAAAGGAGGATAGTTTTTACATGAACATTTTAGGAAACAAGAAGAGAGTTTAGTTTTGGGAATATCACTAGCCATGTTGTGCTTGGAGGAATCCATTATTTGGCATTGGTTATGTTGAAAATGTGGCTTGTGTACCTATAAAATGGGCTATAATCCTGTAGTGCATATTATCATTGAGGAAATTACTCAAGAGCCTTGTGAGCACTCGTGAAGGAGATGAGAGTTCTTAGACTCCTTACTTGAGATATTCCTAGCCAATTGAGTGCATTGGAAAACCTGATAAATGAATAGTACAGTTTGATGAACTGAGAGAAGTGAAGGGGGTACATTCCTTGGGTTGTGTAGGTTCTGGGGAAGAAATTTTGGTGGATTGGAACTATTTTTGGATTAGAGCCTAGGTTTGGGGCTATTATGTGTAGAGAGTGGATATACATGAGGTCTAGAGCTCCACATGGACTCATAACCTTATCTTGGGGGTGGCTTGTTGTTGAGAGAAAATGAACAACATCACCTATGGTTTGGAGGTTTATCCTTTGTATGTAGCCAATTGGTTAACTATTAATAGATAAATTTTCTAT
Organism: Picea sitchensis; assembly: GCA_010110895.2. NCBI lineage: Eukaryota > Viridiplantae > Streptophyta > Pinopsida > Pinales > Pinaceae > Picea > Picea sitchensis. The sequence goes on from SNQJ01S0027157.1 coordinate 39,631, forward strand.
TGTTTTTATGATGATTTTTTGTTTTTTTTAATCCCTAAATTGTTGTACATTAACCCTTAATTTGGGAATATTACATTAGTATTGTTATTTTATTTATGTCTCCATGGGTCCATTAGTTGTAATTGTACCTCTTAGTCTCCTATATATACCAAGGAGACCTTTTCATTTGGAATCATCTTGTAATTGTGAATTTATATGATGTATAAGGAGGTTTCCCCCTCGAAGAGGCTTATCATCTAAATTTCTCTATTTTTCAAGGCGTTGAGTACTTATTATGACGTTTTTGTGCTCTTTTGATATTTGGTTCTTAACATTTGGTATCAGAGCTAGACAATACTCGGGACTAGCTTCTCCAAAACAAGTCTTCCTGGAATTTTTGCTACAATTTATTTTTATGAAAGGTTTAAGGATATGGAATTTCTATGTTATATAGGAGAAATATATATAACTTGGATACAAATTTTATATCTTGTTTCGTTATATTTTTGGAGATACATTCTGCTCAAGTTAGGGTTTTTGACTAGTCTTGAAACTAGTCTAAAACAAGTCTTCTTGGACTTTTCTCTCCCAATTTGTTTCATCTTGGTTTCAGGTTCTAAAATATATATAGTATGAAGGAATAGTAGTGATGTATCTTGTGTACAAATTTCAGCCCTTGATTCATGGTACTATCAAATTTATTCCATGAGGAAATTAAGGTTTTTGGTTGGTCCATATTTTAGTCTCGAACAAGTGTGCTTGGTAAAACTATTATATATGAAGTTATAGACCTCCAAATTGAGTGATACATATTCCATTGGTTAGGCTACGGACCAAATTTGTACTGGTACACATTTCAAGTTCTGATGTGAATTCAGTAACACGTGGTCGTTCATACAAGTTTTCTCTCTTGAAAGGGAACAACATCGACACATCTTGGGAAAGTTATCATAAAATTCTATTGGAGTATCCAATATTGGTATAACCTGTGGAGTTGGAAAGAATACACATTAGGATACCTCAGGTAGAAATTTTAGACTTAGAACGGTCGAAATTGCAGAGCTAAAGAAAAATAAAGGCTAGCTAGAAGAATAGTCTCCAAATCAGGGTTTTAAAAGGTGTGTTGTTTTTTTCGAAAATTGCATATCTTTTGACTAGAAGATCCAATTGGGTTGATTAAAAAAGTGGAATAAAGTGGGATAAAATGCATATCACATAAATTTGGGATAATCTTATGGTTTTCTAGGTACAAACATATTATGACATCTTTAAACGTAGGAGTTGTGGTTACTCATCATTGGTACAACTTGGGGACTGTGTTGTTCTTCCACATACATAGAGTATATTGGAAGGCCCCTTTTGAATGATTGCACATTAGACACCAATACTATAGATTTGAGCTCCAACATACTTGGCGTATATTGTGAGACCCCCTAGAATCCTGAGACCAATCGAGTAAACCATTTGGCCATTTTGTTGGTATAGTACATCGAGAACAACACTTGGGGAGATCACTCTCTAGTACCTGGGTAGTTGGATAGTACAACAAAGGGCATGGTAAATCCTACTTAGTTAGTTCCCTGAGATATTGGGATAAGTACTATTGTTAAACCCCACACATATATCAGAGAACTATAGCACCTGACACTCCCTTGTCTATGACGACCTCTGCCTAAGACAATTAGGAATTCCTACCTTGCAGTGATACTTGGACAACATGCCACCAAAAAATAAATATTCTACACCAAATAATCCCTCAGACAATCCTACTTGGACTCTTTACGAAGGTGAAGAAATGTGCAAGGACATAGATGATTTAAAAAATAAGGAAGTAAAAAAAAATGAACTACAAAGGATGATGGATTCAACTGAAGCTAAGATGGAAGTGATGATGGATACTAAGATGGATGGTTTAAAAGACAAGATCATGGAAGGGTTGAAAAAGTTTCTAAAAGAGAGGCCACCTGAAAGTGACAATGTATCCCAAGAAATTCATGATGAAGACACAAGGAAGATGAATCAAGACTGGAGAAACTCCATCTTTGGGTTGAAGACCAACCACTTTCCTAAGATAGACATGAGAAAGTTTTATGGAAAGGATCCAATCACATGGATACTCCAGATGGAGTAGTTCTTTGATCTACATGGTGTGCCTCAAACAAAAAAGGTACAAAATGTGTACTTATATTTAGAACCTAATAATTTTGTGTGGTATTGATGGCTTTGTTCTCACAAATCACTTGTCACTTGGAAAATTTTCACGGATGAAATGATAACACACTATGAGGATATAAGGAGAAATACCTTCTTCAGCCAATTGATAAATATCAAGAAAAATGGTTCAGTTGTGGAGCACATTGAGAACTTCCAAAGATTGAATATAAAGGTAACATGTATTCCAAATAAGAACCTGATTGATTCCTTCATATGAACTTTAAAGGATAACATTCAACATGAGGTTCTCCTTCGGGAACCCAAATAATTGGAGAATGAATTTAGGGTGGTAAGAAATGTTGAAAGTAAAAATATGGCTATGTCTACTAGAAGTACCACCCCTAACATCTATCAAGAAAATATTGTTCCTTCTTCTAAACCACCTTAACCTACAAGGTTAAGGTTGGAATATTTAGAGGGGGGGGGTGAATCAATGATACCTTTTTAAACAATTATTAGTTTTATTTTATTAACCACCCCAATATATCAACAATGGACTTGTATTTTAAAATCAATTATAAATATAATTAAAAAAGATTACAAGGTTTATAAATAATGTGAGATTGTGAAGGACATCAATCCTCTTTAGAGAACCAACTCTAGGAGATACAAATCTCCTTATTTAAGGCACCAACCCTAGGAAGATCCAACTCCCTTGTATTTAGGGAAACAACCCTAGGAAGCACCAACTCCCTTGTCTTTAGGGAACCAACCCTAGGAAGCACCAACTCCCTTGTCTTTAGGGTACCAACTCTAGGAAGCACAAAATACCTTGTCTTTAGGGAACCAACCCTAGGAAGCACCAACTCCATTTTGTTCACACTTTACTTAGTAAAGGATGTGAATCCTTCCTTGCTCCTCCCTT
>SNQJ01S0027157.1:43594-59964 GCA_010110895.2 Picea sitchensis
CTATAGGATTTCGAGCTACTTGAACTATGAAGTAGTTCAATCCCTCCTATGTTTTACCTAACGAATAAGTCATAGAATGGTGGTAAATTCTTGTTGTCAGTTAACACCTCTGTTTAGCTATCCTTCCACTATGATTGAGCAATGATCAAGAACTCTCCTGAAGTACATCAATGGTTAGCATTACTTTGTGATCCACACTTACTTTATCCTTCCACCGTACTTGATCGGATGGTACATAAATATTCTATAGGATCTTAGATCAACGGGTAAATGTTTACTCGTGACTTCGGCCTTCGGTGCTTCAGGTATTTTCGCTAGTAGGAGAAGCTGGACATTCCCAGAGGATGTAGTCCTAGAGTGATGTGGTTGTTGATGTCATTTTTGACATGGCACTGGCTGAGTGGCTGCCACATGTCACTTTTATTTGTGACTTTCATATACCCAATATGCCAACTATACCTTGACACTTGTCACCAGCCGATTGGGTCACATGTCACATTTGTCTTTTGCCACATGTATTACTTCATGGATTTGTTAATTCATGGATTTAAGAATTTTGGCACTTTTTATACCATCCTTCGATTATTTCTGAATTGTCGAATAGATATACCACCATAGATTTTCAACTATCCTGATCCTACAACCTTCGTTTATTTCGTAACTCCAGGGTTAGGGATTTTTTGGTTTATCTGAGTTGTTCATCGTTAAAGTAGGTCAAGGACAAAGTTTACCACCTTATTCCTTGATGTTCTCTGAATAGGTTAATGGTTGACGTGATTTCCTATTCTTCCTCTGATCCAATGGTCGAAGGGAGTTGGTGACTTTAGGGCTTCGACCTTCGGGTAAATTTACTTGTTTTAGACTCTTTTTCGCCAGAGTGGTCAGCGTGAGAGTTGATCGAAGTTCGTGAGTTCGGGGTGTTGAGGAAAAGGTATGAAATACCTTACTCAATCATTTTCAGATCTTGTTTGTCTAGGAAACTATAGTTGGGAATGTTACTCGGGGTTTATAGCCTCAAAACATTTACCCAATCCACGAGTATTAATTATAGAGGATCGAGGTTGACTTTAAAAATTATATGTGAAACAACATAAATCAACTAATATTTATACCAGCTATGTGTATACATATTTTACAAAAATAGACATGGATACACAAATGAAAATGAAGAACCAAGTCAATAAACATAAATATGAGACAGGACAATAATTGATTTTATTCAATTCTGAGATACAAAAAATTGTATGTCTCTTTTAAAAACCCCTGCGAGGGTAGGGACCAAAGTCAAATTTAGAGATCTATGATGGGAACCATAGAAAATATCTTGAAATTGAAATAAAACTTAAATATAATGACTTGAATCAGGTTGCCACAACATGTTTCCACTTGTCTCTACAAAATATTTTTCATCAACTATGAAAATCAATTCATAACAAACAAGAGTACACAGACTATCAAGAATGAGTTAAACACCTTTGAAACAAGTTGTTGAAAGATATAATTTGTCTTTGAATCATGTTGCCTTCAATAATACCTTGTTGGCATCAAGAGGATTAGGCTTTCAAGTAACTAAGAAGTGAATGAAATTGAAACAGTCTCAAATAATTAGAGAGAAAACCTCAGTATTGTAGTTCTCCTTCTATTTTTCTCCCTTTATCTCTTCTTCTCATTGAGTTTTTATTATTTCCCAATACGTTGAAGTAGTTCAACCACTTTATTTAGTTAAGTTGATTTAACTAAGTAGTGGGACCCCTTGTGACTCCCTTGAATATCTTTTAAACTGGATATTTAAATATTAGCAATAATTTATATCGTATCCAAAAATAATATATATCCACATTATCTGCAAAATATCAAAAATATGGCTTGTTGTCCAAAATATGTTGAAAACCATTAAACATTGTCCTCATAAACTGAATCACATAAAACATAATTAAAAACCATATTTGCCACTTTGTGAGGCAATTTTCCTTTTTTCACTGCTATTTCCCTTAGAATTTTCGAAAGTAGCATGTGGTTGATTGGACCCTTGGGGATGTATCTCGCTAATCGCATGGGAGAATTCGTCCTTTAAATGAAGGCATGAAGACATAGATTTACAGGAATCAGTCGAGGGAGAAGAAGGGGAGGCTATTTCTTTTCCTTTGTCTTTCACAGGTTGGGGGATATCAATTTTCAATCTCTTACTGGCATTTGAAGATTGAACTAAAGAAACAACATGGGAAATTCATAGTTTCATGGAAACCTACATAGGAGACCTAGCTAAAGAATACACAAACAAATATTATCAAGAAAAGTAAGATATATACCATATGAAGAATGAAAATCAATGTATATTATGATCTAAGCAATGAGTGAGTGATCTTCATTCATATAGGCAATGATGTCCTATAATTAGGAATGCATGCATAGTAATGATGGTATAAGATTAGAAAGTATAAAATAGAATTAGTTAGTTAACTCCCACTGAACTAGTGTGCCAGAAATAGAAATTTCTCCAACACCCCCACTGAACATCACTATGGAGTAAAAATTGAGTCTCGGCTACTAGGCCATATTAGGTACTCATGTACAATGCAAATGATGAACACTGAATAAAAATGAGGAAAGAGGAAAAACCACGTGGGAACAAAAATCCCCCTCAAAAGATAATGTATCAAAAGAAGAAAATGGTAGCTTCTAGGAAACTTTGTTCTTCAATGCAAGACGATACTGCAAAGTCTGAAACTTTTACTCACTGAAAATATTCGTGAAGATGTAGAAATATTTATGGATTTGATGAAGTCCTTTGGCAACCTGTCGGGCCTTGTACCTATTGATCCCGTGGAAAATATTCCTTTCTAGTGGAAGTGGAACCAAATGCCAAGTATTATTCTCTAGGAGGGAGTGATGATCCTCCTACATGGCTTCTTTCCATAATGTATCTCCCAAAACCTTATTGTAGGTTTGAGGATCAATATATTGAACCATATAGCAATGCATGGGCATCATGGGTTTTGAAGCTGAAAGTACATGAGAAGGCTCCTCATGCTAAGATCGAGTCCTCCTCAAATCCAATGGATTCCCTACAGGGATACCTATTGCCTGAAGTGTGAATTGTTCCTTCTTTGGCATATGTTGAAGCTTCAATGCTAGCTTCTTGTCTGGTTGTACTTCCTTCTTATTTCCATGTACAAAATGTGAGTGTATGGAATCATCTCTGATGTCTGAAACTGATGGAAGCACAAGTGTATATGCATGTTGCACTGGAGGTGCATGCAAAGTACTCTTATTATGTGTAAGTAGAATAGAGGATTCATCATTAGAAAACTTAGTGAATTTATACAACCTTGACTTGTGATCCAGCTCACCAATTGCAATGATGGAATTGTCATGCATGCCAATTACTGAAACTGATTCTGATGTAAATTCAACCTTTTGTAAGTTTTAAAGCTATGAATTAAATCAATGCATATAGATTCTTAAGAAAAAAAAAAATTAATCAATGGCTCATACACATAGTACACAGATATTTACACTGGAAACCCTTAACTAGGAGAAAACCAATCTTCCTTGGTGTTGTACCTTTCAAATCTTCATTGTTTTAATTTCACCATTCACCATACAATATATACAATGTTTAAGGTATTCCATAGCTACCAAAAATCTAATCCCTTAATCTGGGATTAACTTAGAAAACCACTAAAAATAGCAAAATCCACTAAAAATAGAAAAAAACATTTCGAGGTGTTGCCCCGGAGATGAATGTTGCGCATAACCAGAGGGGGCCATACCTGGTCCCCCCTGGGCCCCCCTAGGAAGAACTTGATGCACACGACACAAAGCATGAAGGAAGTTGGTATCATTAGATGCAGTTGTTGAATCTGATGCGCCCACACACACACATGCAAAGAATATAACACATACCCAACACATTTTACCTTGCTGAGTGATCTGATAAACTGAGAGAAGATTCATAGAAAGCTTTGGAACATGTAAAACATTCTCAAAACTACCATTATGGAGTTCCACTCTCCCTTATCCTACTATTTCTACTTGAGTATCATCCCCCATGAGAATATAGGGTGTTGAGCATGGACTCAAAGAAGATAAAAATTCCTCTTTCGCTACCATATGATGGGATGCACTAGAATCTATAATCCATGAATTAGATGAGGAATTAATTGAAACCAGGGCATGATGATTACCTTTCATAGGAGCATGATCTTCTTCTTTTTTCTTCTTGACTCCCTATGGAATGAATTTTCCAAGGTTGTTCTATTGAAGTGCCTGTGCTATAAGATTGATATGTTTCTTCATGCATGTGGATTCTTCATGATTCAGTTTATTGCAGTAAGTGCACTTATTTCCCTTCTTCTTCTTCTTGGAATCTGAAGATTCTTTGGAACTTGAAGAATAATTAAAGGCATTGGAATATCCCTCCTTCTTGTTCTGTTTCTCCTTCCCATTTTGTTTGGATGATCATTTTCCATCATGCATGGTGAGTGCATGTGCTTTGGGATCCTTGATGAGGCCCATTTGTATGAGTTTTGTCTTCTCTTGTGTGAGAGACTCAATCAACTGAGCCATCGTAGGAATTTTCCAACAGAGATGATTTTAGGGGCTAAATTCTTTTCATGGGATAACTTTCCATGGTTTTTACCAAAAAAATATTCTCTATTCTAAAAATGATTTGCCCAAATTCTATAGGATAAAATTATTTTACCTTAAAAATAGCCAAAATTTTATACAAACTATATAAAATCCTTAGAAATTTGAATATTTTTACAAAAATATGACTAAATTTTTTGTTGTTGCCATATGAAGGATTGTAAGATTTTCCAAGGTTTCTACATTTTAAAATAAATTTCCATCCTTACAATCATCCCTTTTTTCCAATTTGTTCCAAATCGACATCTACCAGAATGGAAAATGGAGACATATACACCATATTCTGGTCCTAGCTTAGTCAAGATTGTTAGAATAAGTTGTTTCTCTTGTGTAGACTTGTCAATACCACATTCACCCAAGCTCAAAATCAAAGATTTAAATTTAGTAAATAAATCTTGTATATTATCAAAACTTTTAGGGTCTAAGGTATTCAACTCCAACTCAAGCATATGACCTCTCATCTCATCCTTCTTTCCAAAGAGTCCTTCCAAGGTGGTCCAGATCTCGTTTGGAGTCTTGCATGTGGAAACATGAAACCATAGATCAATGGATATTAACTCATGAATTATTCATGTGGCCTCATCCTTAGTTTTTTCCCATCTGGTCTTCTCAAGCACTGATGCAGGCTTTGTTTCTGTTGCCATCGTCAAATTATACAGTCCTTTTCATTTGAGTTGGAATGCGGCCTTCGGCTTCCATTAAAAATAGTTGTACGATGTGAGTATTATCACCAGACTTGATTGAATAAGTTGCATCGCCTCCATCCCTGCTATTGATTCTGAAAAGATACTGAAAACCCATATCGTGGATTCTGAGATATGACAGACGGTTCTATGGAAACTATAGATATGATAAAAAAACTATATATCCTAAAATAAGATGTGGGTTTTGGCAATTTTTTGTGAGAATGAGCATCCCTATGTTATACGTCTCTAGTCAAAACGCCAGCGTGACCCAGATCACGAATTTTGAGATATGAATATTTTACTATAGAAACCCTATTTTCTTGAGGTTGTTGAATTATTGCACCTTAGAGAAGGAAAAAGTGCGACGATGTTGAATCGTCGCACCCTAAAGAAGGAAAAAGTGTAACGATGTTGAATCGTCGCACCCTAGTGAAGGAAACTATGGGAAGACTGTGAAAAATTGAATCGTCGCACCCCAGATGAAGAACACACTACGACGATGTTGCACCTTGGCTATGTATAGGCTGCGAAGATGCCTGGATAGGGATAGTTTGAGTATGACTGTCACACCCTTCGATAGGGATAGGCCACGACGATTGTGGAAACTAGGTTTACTCAAGGACATTTTCACTCTTCTCTGGATTGTATGTTTTTCTCCAAGCAACTCAGCTCTAATACCATGTCAGTATTTCATGGAAACCTGCATAGGAGGACTAGCTAAAGCATACACAAACAAAGATTATAAAGAAAAGGAAGAGAGATACAATATGAAGAATGAGAATCAATGTATATTATGATCTAAGAAATGAGTGAGTGATGTTCACTAATATTGGAAATGACATCCTATAATTAAGAATGCATGCATAATAGTGATGGTCTAAGATTAGAAAGTATAAAATAGAACTAGTCAGTTAACTCTCGCTGAACTAGTGTTACTCCCACTGAACTAGTGTGCCGAAAATAGAAATTTCTCCAACATACAAGTGGTGGTAAAGGAAATGACATAGTGGGCCAAACACTATTGTGAGAGACATGATGGTGGATAATTTCTTTCCAACCGTCATTTGCGGGACTTTAGGCTGCAAAGACACATTTGGAGGAATGAGAAATCTAGGAATATTCTGAGGAGGATGGAAAGGTGGTATTTCTGGTCGAGAGTGCATTATCCCATGGAAAACCCAATTAAAGAACCCAACTTCGAAAAAGTGGTCCAATTCTTGCGGGTCAGTGTCAAAATGGATAGAAAATATAGTCCTCTTATAGCCTCGATTCCAATTTCCCCTGCCTCTATTATTTCGACCATTGTTGTCTTTACTGAAAAAGCTCATCCTGTAGCAACAATTTGTCAGTAATGAAGCTCTTAATAAACCATACATGACACTCTGCTTACATGGATCAAAAGTTATCTCCAAAATTGACACGAGATACATCCAAATCCATCCATAACACATCATTCATTAATTTCCATATGAATAGGGAATGATAGGGTTCATGAGAAATATGCAGGGAGTGTAATTAGTGAAAAATGGTATCATGGAGGGAATCAATATACAAATACTATTAAAAAATTAACCAAACAATTAACTGTGTATATAAAAATATCAAGAATATCAGTCCTCAACCCTTGCTATGTTATCTTTCTTTTGCTTCCACACAAACTTCTCTTTTAAAATTTATATCACAGAACAAGGATGAAATAAGTGAAATCGGGATCGTGGAGGGAGTGTAATTAGCGAAGAATGGTAGAATGATAGGGAAAATTTATTGATATTGTTCAAGTGAAAAATCAAAACATGATATATCTAATGCAATCAAAATATATCTCTGTCCAAAATTTTGAAGATTAAACAATATTTTGTTTCCATAACAATAACCCAAACTAATGCATTCTTTAACAAAATTGCTCGTTGGCCTCCAAATTGTTTTACACAATACACTATCTGATATGCTCAAAAATTTTTAACCACAGTAACCATTATAACAATATTATCATTATAAAACATAAATGATGAACAACATCAACCCTAGAAATGGTCCTTTAAAACTCACATGGTCACTCACAGTGCTCCCAAAACAAAACTCATATCCATCATCAAATCAAACCACTGGTTAATGCAAACTCTTTTAATTTTATTATGGGAAGTATTATTCAATTCGAGCATCAAACATTTCAAACATGGGTGCCTTTGTCAACAATAAAACATGATGATTTAACCAAGATAAATAACATTTGTTATCGAGAACGCAAGCTTCAACAGATTGTAACTTCCAATGAATAGGTGAGTAAATGACTCTTCCCACAATTTCCAAGCAATAGACCAATTAAACCTGTGCCCCAGTAACCGAGCAAGAATAGTGCTCTCATCAAACTTCAAACTGGGGTAAGCAATGCCTTCACTATTGTTGAGTCTCAGAAATGTCGTATTTCCATCCACCTTTCCCTTCATCATTCTTCACATTTCATCGCCCCATTAACCTTTCATGATACCATTTTCATAATTAAATATGGGTTTAACCTTATTATTTTCCAAATCATTTATTTTAGTATTAAAAGGGAATTTGTGATTAAATATTAGAAAATTGACATGTTTTCATATATATCTCAAAAATGTGTGAGCTTTGTAATATGTGAAGGATTAATTCAAAAAGACTTATTGAATACTTCCTCCACCATTTCAATATTTGAGGATATAATTCAATCCTAATCCAAGGAGAAAATCATGGACATTTGGTTGTCATATTCTATCCAAGATATATGAGAGATATGTGTGAGGATTTGAAGGGATTATATTTTGTAATAATGGGAACTGGGTTGAGAGAAAAGTGGATCTATAATTATGAGATGCTTATCTTCTTTTCAAAGTTATCATGTATACAAGAAAGTGTCCTCTCTTCATGAGGGGGGGAGAAGTATTATTATGTAGATTGAGGAGAGATTTATTACTATGTAGATTGGGGGAGAATTATTATGATGTAAGATTGGTTCTTAGGAGAATTGTTTTGATGTAGAATGGATTCATGAAAAGACTCTTTTTGTAAACCTACTTGTTGGAGATTAATGAAAGTTTGAATTCAGTGATTTTGTCTCTCGTAGAAGTTAGCACCTGGTGATCTAAAAGCTTCCATGTTGGCATTGGCAAGGGACACCGATCTAGCTTGGTAAGCTTATTGTAAATTGTTAGTGTAGATTTTCATTTCATGTATTTGTTATTTTGATTTCATGTTATTTTGTTTGANTTATTATTTTCCAAATCATTTATTTTAGTATTAAAAGGGAATTTGTGATTAAATATTAGAAAATTGACATGTTTTCATATATATCTCAAAAATGTGTGAGCTTTGTAATATGTGAAGGATTAATTCAAAAAGACTTATTGAATACTTCCTCCACCATTTCAATATTTGAGGATATAATTCAATCCTAATCCAAGGAGAAAATCATGGACATTTGGTTGTCATATTCTATCCAAGATATATGAGAGATATGTGTGAGGATTTGAAGGGATTATATTTTGTAATAATGGGAACTGGGTTGAGAGAAAAGTGGATCTATAATTATGAGATGCTTATCTTCTTTTCAAAGTTATCATGTATACAAGAAAGTGTCCTCTCTTCATGAGGGGGGGAGAAGTATTATTATGTAGATTGAGGAGAGATTTATTACTATGTAGATTGGGGGAGAATTATTATGATGTAAGATTGGTTCTTAGGAGAATTGTTTTGATGTAGAATGGATTCATGAAAAGACTCTTTTTGTAAACCTACTTGTTGGAGATTAATGAAAGTTTGAATTCAGTGATTTTGTCTCTCGTAGAAGTTAGCACCTGGTGATCTAAAAGCTTCCATGTTGGCATTGGCAAGGGACACCGATCTAGCTTGGTAAGCTTATTGTAAATTGTTAGTGTAGATTTTCATTTCATGTATTTGTTATTTTGATTTCATGTTATTTTGTTTGATTTCACTATTCAAATTTGTTGCAAAGTGTGGTAATACAACAACAGTTGGATCTCCATATTTCACCATACACGAGCTTTAATGGAGAATCCCACTTGTTAGTTTAGTTTCTCTAGGAGATAGAATCAAAGTTCATCTTTTCTTTTCATGAGCCATCAATGAACATGTCCATCATCTGAGCAAGAGCTTTTGCTTGTTTATGAGTTTTGCTTTCCATCTTGTGAATTGTGTGAAGATTGTTATTTTTTAAAAGTGTGTTGGTTTCTAAATGGTTTTCTTATCTAAGATATACTAAACAAACATAGGAGCCTATCTGTTATCAGGACATATAGTGCATCAAATCTATTGATTACTAATCCCGATTGATAATTCATGTTTGGTAATATATTATGCATATAATTGCACCAACATTTTGGCATCGTTGTGAGGGAGTTGTAAACGGTTATAAGTAGCATTCGAATTAGATTGATTTAATGATTTTGGATTGGTTTTATGGACGACCTAAGGGTGGATAAAAGATGGTAAGACAAGAGGTAAGAACCTGCACATACACTTTAGTGGGGTTGTTCCAAAGTTAGGTTGTCCTCTTCCTTTTATGCAAAAGTGTGTTTCTCCTTATTTTATGCAAAAGTGTGTTTTTAGTTATGAAAATTTAGTTTTTATTTATGATGATCTAACTTGTGTGAAACGATAACCTGGTGACAGCAGGGTCCAGTAACACAAGGAGTTCAAGTTTGACGTGTTTTATTTTTACAAATAATTTTAATTTCTTAGTTTTAAAATTCAAATATTTGATGATAAATCATTCTCCTTTTTCAATATTGTTTAAATATGAGTATAAGCTTGGAACAACTCACTCAAATCTTAGCAAAAGTCAAGATCTCCTCTTCTCTGGAAGAGGAGATCTTGACAGTAGCTGAAAGTTTAATTACTCCTCCAGAGGCAAATGAAGAAACAACATACAAGGAACCCTGCACATCTGATGACAAACAATTATGCGAGCAGGAGATCGAGGGGGATAATGAGGATTTGTGACACGATCCGAGGAGTGAAAAATATGCCTATGAAAGAATTATCCAATGATAGTTTCAAGCAGGTACCAGGTTAGATCTATTCAATGTTTCTTTTTATTTTTTTAATTTACAGTTTAAACACTCAATTTCCCACTTTTACGTATATTTTCGATTGTCAATTGCGAAATTGAAAAATGACATATTTTTATTTATGTTACGTGCATGGTTACATTGGAAGTTTTACTACACGTAACTATTCTCTAAATTTTAATTAGCATAATGTAGGTAGGACTTTATTTTTAAGTTTTCAATAAGTATGATCTCCTCCGTGCTTCGTGTGATCTCAAGGATGACTATGAAGTTTCAGGAATAAATTGTTGACAATAAAAAAAATTCTCAATCTAATTGTTAGTCTTCAATTTCAAATTACATATCTCCATTTGCTAAACAAGCAAATTTCTTTAATTGTTTAAATTTCTTTTAAATCTAGGAATAATAGAAAATTAAAACAAAAACTAAAAAAATTGTTTCTTTGTCTTAAACTAGTTTTCTGATTTAATTTTTCTATTTAAAAATGCAAATAAAAACAATATATTTGCAAAAATAAAAATAATAAAATAATAAAAATTAAAATTAGCTTTGTGTTTGTGTTTTGATTTTATAGCTTTGTATGAATAAAACATTTAAAATATATATACAAAAACATAAAACATTTAAAAAATAAAACATTAAAAATAAAACTTTTCAAAATGTTTTATTTGTTTGGTGATATTTGCTCATACAAGAATCGAGAGGATTTTTTTTTTCAACTTTTCCACCTCCAAATATGCAGTAGAGAAAGGCAGAAAATCAGATGCATGATCTTGTGAAACATAGCTCACATCCTTTGCAATCTTGGGGGATTGATGCAACTTCATCTACTGTTAGAAGCCTCATAAATTTCGCAAGATTTCCACCCCAAAGTTCACCAGAAGGAATTCTACGATCTGGAGGAAGAACTGATCCAGATTCCAAGATAACATGTGCTTCTACCAAGGAACCCTCCATGAGTACACAACGTTTCCCTATAATTCTCTCAAATTCAATGTGACATGATCGTAGAAGACTGTATAACCTATCAATAAATGTTTCTGCAGGAAGGCATGTTGGTGATAAATGCGCACCATGGAGAACACACTTTTCCTGCACGTTGGAGAAAAACCCAACGAAGATTTTTTTGAGGTCACCCCTGAGAACTGATCCATACCACATGGATGAGGAGTCCTACACCACCACTCTACCGACCACCATTGCATTGGGTGTGATGAAGGCATCCAATGCAATGTCTGGAACCCACGGCCCCGGAGGAATAGATGTCCTCTTCCCTCTGTAATCCTATTTTATATGCTCCACTGCTTTTGCCCCCGTTGAAAATTCCCTGCTCCACTTCAATAACTGTGGCCATGTACACGAAGAGGAGGAGGGCGACACTTGGAGAGAAGAAATTCTTTGCTTGTGTCAAGAGATGGCATATGTTCAACAATGAATCCAAGGAGTTCATCTTCATATATGGGCATGAAGCAAAACCTCCATGAATAAAAAATGGTTGTGACAGTCAATTTTCTCACTCTCTCGTATCTCCATGTTGCGATTACCTCGCTCGAACTGTGAATAATCATCTATCAAGCATGTAAATTTCTGCCTCTTTTTTGATAAACTGTTGTTGATGGCATAGGTGTGTGAATACTCAGTGTGCAGGCGTGGATATGGTTCCGTAAATTGAGATCTACTCCTGAGAGTGTGGCCAACCATATCGTTGCAAATCTCCTCAGGGATAAGGGTGACACTATAATCGATCAAACGATGATCTGTGCATTCAAATATCCATTGATTGCAAAGATATGTGTGTTCAACAACCTTCCCGTCTACAATGGAATCGGACGAGGATGAATGGCCGACAGTGGGCAACAAAGGAATAATGGGTTAAGAATTTAAACAAAAAAAAAAGCCTATGCAATTGCATATGTCTCCAGAAATATGAGCCTTCTCTCTCTTTGTTGTTTGTGAAAGCCCGTAAATCTCACCTGCGTGTACGTTGAGAGGAGGTGACTTTTGTGGACCACTCCTTTTCTTAATTGACTTACCATCTGTTACAAAAAATGATGGCCATGGACACGCTACTGGTATGGTCTCCCACTAAATATCTGAGAACCACGCTAGCAACTTCCGAGGACATCGGTCAGCCAGTCTTCAGTGATTTCATTTGCCCAAGAAGTGACAATGTACAAGGATATGAGTTGAGCTCTTGGGTTCTGGTATAATGGTGTGTAACGGAGGAGGAGATTATGTTATGCCAAACTTGGTAGACGCTGAGTTCTTACTGCTGTCTATCTGATTTCTTCAAGATTCCTTACAATTTTGGTTTGGGGTATGCTAGAGAAACCAATGAGGAGAACAAATGGTGACATCACCCAGTTAAATTATGGTGAAAAATACACTGCTAGCAGAATGTTGATATCTTTGTGGTTCTCACAATAGCTACGAGTCTTCCTGGACCTTGGGCACTGAAATATGTAGGTAGTTTGCTTCTTATTTCTCATGGGTTTTGGATAGCTAGATGAATAACATGTGGATAAGCTCCATTCAATGCAGACTTGTTTTCTTTCATTACAATAAAAATTGTTTTGAGTAGGTCAGATACTCATAAATACAATCAATTAGATTTAGGTATAACATAGCGGTTTTCAAAAACTCATATGGAGAGGTCTATGCATATTTGAATTAAACATATTCTTCAATATTTAAACATAGGCAATAAATGTATAAAAAACATTATATAGTTAAAACATATATATATATATAAAGCAATAATCTTTTATTTTGCAAAAATAAAAACATTACAAAATACATAAAAATTATAAAAATCAAAATATTGCAAATGGACATTCTTTAATTCCTAAAAACAATATTCTTAACGCTAATTTGTTTTTCTTGAATCACTTCAAACAACAATCAACAATGGAATAAGCGCGCAACAACAAGGTATAAGAACACATTTTATTTCTTTTACTTTGTCGCATTCGTACTTATTTCTGCATGTTATGTTTTTCTTCGAACATCTCACAAGTTTGCATGCAAGATTTGTACTAAGTTTTTTTCAGGTGCATGGCCGATCACATCTTGCTGCTGAAGTGATTTTCTAGAATCACAAAAATTTTGAAAAAACATGCTTTCGTGACTGCTTGAAGGAGCTGAGTCTTATCGCACATATCGCACATATCATGACATTTTTTGTTACACAAAACCCATCCATACAACCATTTCGGGTCATGAATTCTTTCCCCGCATCTTTCCTTCAAAGCGCATTGGTCATCCCTGTGATGAAGTCTATCTTCTATTTCCTTATCTGTCATGGCTTCACACATGCTTATCTTTCTCATTCGCATACATCCCTTTATCTTTTGTAGTTCATTTTCCCTTGTCAATAAAACCATCTAGCTCCCTCTCCCTGACTCTATTGCCTAGCCCTAAACATTGTTGCTACTGAGATCTTTACATTTATAGTCCTACCAATCTTTTTACAAACTTGCATTGACTGATGTGGGATTCCTTAAGGCGCACCTTTCAACAAGTCTTGCCCCATCGACCTCAGCACCTTATCTGGGATATAGACTAGATTTCCTTTGGAGTACCTGGAGGCTTGCATGCCTTAATGACAAGTTCTATCGCTAACGATCATGGGAATACATCATTTTCCCTTGATAGTTAGATCTTGCAAGTGGTTCAACATCAACTCATTCATTCTCACTTCACAAGATGTACTCGGGTACCTTGGCACTCATTGACATCAATGACGAGTTGCCTCACATTGGTTAATGACATTCATCAATGGTTGGTAATCCAATGACTTCTCTTCCTGCTCGACATCGACACATTCATTCACATGACTAGAATTGTACCATCGGGTTTAGCAGCAGGTGAAGACTATACACTTTTCCATGACTCCATCAACAGTTGTAGCAGTATTTTTTCCAGCCATATGAGAGTACCACAATTCCACTTTCATACTTCCTCTTTTCCATGATTCATCAGCCGCAGTTCAGATTCCTCCACTTCACATTCTCTGATCCAGCACTGACAACAATCGCAGCTATAGTAGTAACCACCTTTCACATGATCATGCAATAGTGACATCATCCATGCTCCAATATCCGCATCATCCATATTCCTATTGCATAGTTCATCAACATTTTGGGTAAGTGGAGGTATGTTGCTTTCTACTCTTTAATCATGCAATTCCTTACAGGCTAGAATGAATAATTTGGAAAAATCTTTCACCGTGCTCCCTTTCTTTTTCACTTCTATGACTCAAACCACGTTGCATGAGGACATGGAACCAATTCATTTTTTTTTGGGGGGGGGACTATATTCTCTATCATCACTCCATTTTTCCACTACCATTATTCCATTTTTCATCTCATTTACCATCTACCAACATTTTTTTCTTCCAACTATACTATGTTGCACTTTGCTTCATAAGCATTGATATACATATTGGCATGATTCACAAATATGCAAAAAGGGCTTTCTTATACTTAGTGATGTTCCAACAATAAAATGGGTAAATTATTATCATAAAAGAAAGAGAACAAATAATGAAATGAATGTTGTTTACACAAGAACCAACATTTTATTATTATAACAACAAGAATAAATAAATAAATAAAATAAATAAATAATAATAATAACGAAATGAATGTTGCTTACACAAGAACCAACCTTCTCTATATTCATGGTTGTCACACAAGAACCAACCATAAGAAAATTCCAGTTGTTACTCATGTAAATCCCATCCTGGAAATATTCATTATCATCACTCGAAGCCAAAATTCAGATCCCAAAATTTCTTGAGAAGATCCATGCACAGTTGCATGAGGACATGCAACACGTTCAACTGGGGGGTATGTTAAGTCTCATAAATGTCGTATTTCCATCCACCTTTCCCTTCATCATTCTTCACATTTCATCGCCCCATTAACCTTTCATGATACCATTTTCATAATTAAATATGGGTTTAACCTTATTATTTTCCAAATCATTTATTTTAGTATTAAAAGGGAATTTGTGATTAAATATTAGAAAATTGACATGTTTTCATATATATCTCAAAAATGTGTGGACTTTGTAATGTGTGAAGGATTAATTCAAAAAGACTTCTCGAATACTTCCTCCACCATTTCGATATTTGAGGAGATAATTCAATACTAATCCAAGGAGAAGATCATGGAGAATTGGTTGTCATATCTTATCCAAGATATATGAGAGCTATGTGTGAGGATTTGAAGAGATTATATTTTGTAAAAATGGGAAATGGGTTGAGAGAAAAGTGGATCTATAATTATGAGATACTTATCTTATTTTTAAATCTCTCATCTATAAAAGAAAGTGTCCTCTCTTCATGAGGGGGGGAGAAGTATTATTATGTAGATTGAGGAGAGATTTATTATTATGTAGATTGGGGGAGAATTATTATGATGTAAGATTGGTTTTTAGGAGAATTGTTATGATGTAGAATGGATTCATGAAAAGACTCTTTTTGTAAACCTACTTGTTGGAGATTAATGAAAGTTTGAATTCAGTGATTTTGTCTCTCATAGAAGTTAGCACCTAATGATCTAAAATATTCCATGTTGGCATAGACAAGGGCCACCGATCCATCTTGGTAAGCTTATTGTAAATTGTTAGTGTATATTTTTTATGCAGGAGCATCTCTCCATGCACCCAACCAGCCAGCCAACCACGTCAGCGCGCACGCATTCAAAGGTTGAAGGGAGGTGCAGCCTCATCCAAAATTTGAATTGAATGTAAATTAAATGTCTTAGGCTGGTGAGCCATAGAAGCCGTGTCTTTACGCAGGCTATAGATAAAATAGGCATTTATTGTAGATCGACTGAGATCTAGTTCTGGATAGCAGACTAGATAGCCATTGATTGTAAATTAATAGAGTAGGTGAACCTGGAGGAATGAGCCCTCAGGTAAAAGAGATATTCAGATCTCATTTTGAGTTAGTATGCATGTAGAGTAGAAG
>SNQJ01S0027158.1:16356-33340 GCA_010110895.2 Picea sitchensis
CAAAAATAGAGAGATATGTTCACTTTCCTCTTTGAGGGGGGAACCTACAAGAGAAATGATCCAAATACAATAAAAATTGTTGACAAAACAATACATAACCTTATAATAAATATATGGCTATACATATATAACATTAACTACCTATGGGGACCTTATAATGAGGGACACCCAACTAATTTGGGCCTTATTACTAAAAATGACCCTTTATTACAATGAGTTAATTTTAACTAACTATTTAATGGGCGGTATTCAAGGAAGGTGGCCTCATACATTAATAAAGTATCTAAGTAAGGAGGTTAGGGTAGGACCATAACATTACCTCCTCCTTTGGAAGAAATGTTTTCCTTGAGGCTGAAGGAGAGGATATTGTTGTAGAATCAATACTGGTTCCTATGTGGCATCTTTTGGCTGCATATATTTCCATTGGATCAATACTTCCATAATCGTGTGTTGGTGCAATTAGCTCTATCTAGTATCCATTATTAATTCTAGTTGGAGCCAAATGAAACCTTCTTCATAAATTTATGGTAGGTTGGTATACACTTTGAAATTTGATCTCACATATTTCTTCAAACATATCACATCAAAGACTGGGTAAATATTGGAGTGGGTTGGGAAAGACAACTTGTAGGAAACTTGAGCAATGCATTGTATGATTTGATAGGGACCATAGAGGAGCCAAATTTTGGGGAAATTTATCTTTGAGTGATGCCTATTTATAAGGATGCAAGTGAAGAAACGCTTGATCCTATTCATCAAAATAATGTTTATATCTATGCTAGTCATCTTGTTATATCATTTGATTTTTCACCATAAACATGTTTTCCTCGAGGATATGGATATTGTCCTCTGGTTTGAAGCATTCTATCTAGTGCATGAACCTTGGAGGTTCCTCATGCATAGGATTCCACCGATAGGGGGTTTTGGCCATAAACAACTTCATATGGTGTCATTTTGGTATCTCCATGATAAGTGGTGTTATACCACCATTTGGAAAGGGAAAGATATTGTTCCCATCAGTGCATATTTTCAAAAGGAAAACATCTCAAATAGGTTTATAGGAACTTGTTAATGACTTATGTTTGACCATCAATTTGAGGATCATATGCAGTTCTCATATTCAACTTTGTACCTTGATCAAAGACAATTGAGGTGGGAATAACATGGAACTTAAATACATAATCCATGAAGGCCCGAGCCACTAGGGAAGGAGTGCAATAATGAGCTAGGGCACAAAAATGAGTATTTTTCGAAAGAGGGTCAACAACCACCATGATTAAGGATTTGTTTCCTACTTTTTGGAGTCCCACAATAAAATCCATTGAAATGTTTGTCCAAATGTGTGTCGAGATTTGTAATGGTTGCAATGCCCATGGTAACTTCATTGTCTCTCCCTTATTTATTTGGTAAACATCCTAGGATCATACAAAGTCTTCAATATCTGATTTCATGCCATCCTAGAATAATTAATGCTTAGTTCTTTCATAGGATTTATGAAATATAGAGTGACTACATATTAGTGATGAATGTATATCCTTTATGACTTATTGTTTTAGGGTCGAATATTTTTCCAGAATAGTGTTCCCTTTATACTGCAATGTATCTTTTTTCCATGTATAACTTTTAGGTGGGTTTGTATCTACCTAAATCCATTGGATGAATTTTCTTAAAGAAATTTTTTATAGCCATTTCTTTTGGGCCTCCTTGATCCATCCTGGACTTGACAATAATAAGAAAAAGAGTGACCCATACTCCTTGAATTGTCTATAAGGAATCAACCACAACATTATCTTTACCCTTCTTATATATGATCCCATAATCATACCCCAACATATTGGTGACCCATTAAATATGTTTCTCTGGTGAATAAAACCATCGTTCAATCAATTACTTTAGACCATCATGGTCAGTTTTAATCTAAAAATTCATGTCTATGATATATAGGTGCCAAGTCTCTATTGCATGAATGATAGCCATCATTTCCTTCTCATATGTGGGATTTCCCAAATTTAAATCACACAATTGTTTACTGGTGAATTTCAAGGGATTTCCTTCTTTCATTAATACTTCTCCAAGTCCTCTCCTTGAAGCATCACATTCTAAGAAAAAATTCCTATTAAAGTCAAGTAGTTCTAATATTGGATTAGTGAACATGACATATTTTAAAGAAGTGAAGGATATTTCTTCTACCTCACTCCAACCAAAGGAATTCTTTTTAATGAGTGAAGTTAAGGGAACTATAATTTTTCCATATTTTTTGAAAAAATTCCTGTAGTAGCCTATAAATCCTGAGAATCCCCTCAATATATTCAATGTTTTTGGATTGGGCCAATCTTTCATAGCTGCCACTTTCTTGGGATCAGCTCGTACTCCCTCTTGAATTACTATGTGACCCAAATATTCAACCTTGGGAGCCCCAAAAGAACATTTGGAGTGCTTCACAAATATTTGGTTGTCTCTCAAGAGTTGACAGGACTTGTCAACATTCTCTATGTGTGATTCCCATGATTGTTTTTAGACCAATATATCATTAAAGAATACTAGCACAAACTTGTGTAGGAAGGGTTTGAAAATCTTATTCATGAGACTTTGGAAAGTTAATGGAGCATTACAAAGGATGAAAGGAATCACTAGAAACTAATAATGACCTTTATGTGCTATGAACGATGCCTTTTGAATGTCTACTTCCTTCATCCTAATTTGGTGGTATCCTAAATGTAGATCAAGAATAGTGAAAAAAAATTCTCCATGAAGTTAATCAAGGAGATCATCAATAACATGGATGGAAAATTTGTCCTTGATTGTCAACTTATTGAGAGCCTGAAGATTAGGACACGTGTTCCAAGTGACTTTCTTATTTAATAACACTACTATTGGTGATGAGTATGGCCCCTATAAGGTGTTGCAAGGATTTGGAGTACGACTTACAAATTGGTATTACCTCCATTTTCATGTGTACAACTGGTCTTCCATGTTTCTTTCTTAAAGAAGGTAATCGATGATAAGATCACAGTCCAAACTATTTTACTAGAGATCAATGAAGAAGAGAAATTTGTACTATAACCATTAAAAATCCTTGAAATAAGGATTAAGTGACTGTGAAATTGAGCAATTACTAAGTACCTCGTGAAATGGAATAACCTACCAGTGGAAGAGGAAACATGGGAATATGAGTTATTCATGCTGAAACACCCACAATTATGCAAGTGTCAAGGACAATACTTGTTTGAAGGGGAGGGGCATGTTAAGCACTAGAAAAAGCCTCATGTTAAGTATAGAATGCCTTATCAAGCCCTAGATATTGAATGATTACATGTTTAGTCTTATATTTGTATGTAGACTAGAACACTTCATTGAACCATTTCATTATAATTGTACCATTTGTCTCCTATATATATATATATATATATATATATACACAGAGAGAGAGAGAGATATGGGCATGTTAAGCACTAGAAAGAGAGAGAGAGAGAGATATGGGCATGTTAAGCACTAGAAAAATCCTCATGTTAAGTATAGAACCCCTTATGAAGCCCTAGATATTGAATGATTACATGTCTAGTGTTATATTTGTATGTAGACTAGAACACTTCATTGAACCATTTCATTATAATTGTACCATTTGTCTCATATATATATATATATATATCATGGAGACCTAGTCTTAGGAATCATCTCATCTCATTTTTTACATTGAATATATTGTAAAAGGAGGTTTCTCACTTGAAGTGGAATGTTATACATTGATTTTTTATCATTCTCAAGGTGTTGGTTGATAAGACCTAGCATGGTTACTATGGGTCACACATAGTTTTAAATCTTGGTGTAATTACATTGCATGAAAACTAGTGCAGACCCCAACCCTTGGGCTGAGATCCGCACATGATCGTTCCAAATCTGCCCCTGAGTCAAATTGACTCTTCAGTTCCTCCTCAAAGAATCCCACACACACAACAGTTTTTTCCACAGGTCCTTGTAGGTATGTCCGCGTGATTAAACACAAGGCATCACCCTGATCTCCTGACCACAACAAGATCACGGCCTTCGCCAAATCGGGACTTCAGGATTCACGATTTTGCGAATCTTGATGCAAGGCTCCTAGTTCTTCAACCTCCAAAACCCCGAAATGGTCAACGGGTATTGACACTACCTGGCAACGAGTACATGCCACCTATCTTCTCAAATGTCCTCGGTCTCTGACGTGGACTCTTGCCACCTGTCGCACAAGATTTCTGGCTTGCGGGACTTGAATAAGCCTTCGACTTTCGTTCGTTATTTCAGGCTTCCAGGTACCGGGAGTTTGAGACTCTCGATCCCAGAACGCTACCTCCTCTGTTTTTCGAGACCCGAAAAATTCTGAAATTCATGCCAAGTCCAGTCATAACCCATGACTTCGGGATTTTCACTCCACTATGCCCCAAATCCTTGTCATCAGGACCTCTGAAGTACTGAAATCCGGACTTCCAAATTTCTGAAAGTTACACTACTCACCTTCACATGCGATGATCCCTTTTGCGATTCGAGAATGTGCAAGACCAAAGGTATTGGCCTGCACTTCCACCTTCCAAACCCCGAAACGCCGAAATTATCCATTGCTACCTCCTCTGTTTTTCGACACCCGAAGTGTCGAAATTCCAAAATTCACGCCAAGTCCGGTCACAACCCACGACTTCGGGATTTTCACTCCACTATGCTCCGACTCCTTGTCGTCAGGACCTCCGAAGTACCGAAATTCGGACTTCCGAATTTTCGAAAGTTCCACTATTCACCTTCACATGCAATGATCCCTTTCGCGATTCGGGAATGTGCGAGACCAAAGGTATTGGACTGCACTTCCACCTTCCAAACCCCGAAATGCCGAAATGATCCTGACACCCCAATTGGTCATGATCAACAGTCCTCATTGAATCTTGAAACCAACGAGATGGGTTTTTCCAATTCTTATCCACCTTGCATCTCCTCTGGATCCTATGGCCCTTGCAACTTCATGAGTTCTCCACGGAGAATTTCAACTGTCCGACTCACTCCTCCATGAATCTCTGGAAAACGACCAATGTTATTTCTCCGAGACTTAATCTTTTGCATGCTAGTTCGGCTCCCCATATTCCTTTGAACACTTCAAAGGCGTTAACCCTCTTGAGCTTTCTCTGGGAACTCAAGTCTCCAAAGGAATCCTGCACACACTCCTTGCGACAATCTTTCAAATACTCCTGGGTATTTTACCTCTCGGCTCTGTGCACTTTCTACAAAAGCAGTCCTTCAATCGTTCAACCTTAGTTGATAAGTTTAAGGTCTCGACTAGTGTGAGAACACCTTGCACGGCTTCTGTGCTTCACCTGCACTTCTGCTGGAATGAGAATAATGATATCTCTCCTGATCTTTCTTAGATAAAACTCAGAAACCTTGTCAACGCACACCTTGCGGACACTTCACTGCACTCCTTGCAGGAACGTCTCTCACTCAGGAAGAGAACATTTGAAACTCATTCTCTCTCTCTCTCTCTGACTTCAAACATTCAACATGAAATCATAAATTCAACACAACATTGAAAAAAATGCATAAACAAATAAATAAATCAACTGTAAGCAAACCATTCAACAAATGTAAACAGGTTGCATCATAACACCATGAAAATTTGAGTCAAAGCTTCATATATTAACTCAAGTGTTTTTGTACATGGGTTCTTCTCTACAGCTCTCTACTACAGCGCTCCAGCTTATGAAAGTATGAATGATGATGATAATGTTACAATGATACAAGGGTGAGGGTGTCTATATCCGTTTTCCCTCCTACTTCCTAAGCTGTCTAATCTATGAATTCAAATCTACCTGCTTTCATTAATAGACTTAAATGCCTAATACATCCGCAGATGAGAGTAATATTTCCAGATCTATTCGCAACATCTAGACATAAATGTAAGTACACTTCCTTTAACCTATTTCATTAATGCTTCAAAAACATTTCAAAAACACGCGTTGGTGCTTTTCCATCCGTCTTCCTTCTTTCACGTTGCTTTCTTGGCTGGTTTCTTATGATGCTCCTGCATCATACTCCCTCGCTTGAAACTTTTCATGAACTCCTGTTCATGAGCTCTTGCAGGGTCTGTCCATGCTTATGAATTTCTGCTTCATCTTCCCAACTAGCATCTTCAACTGGATGTCCTTTCCACTTGACCAAGTATTCAAAATACTCTTTTATCCTGGTCTTCCCGCTGACTCTCTTGTCAATTGTACTTTCCATCTATGGATTTTTTGCTACAGGCATTTTGCGTTTTCCCCATCGGATAATTCAATCTCATATGCATTTGCCCAAAATTTCTTTATGAATCTGCACGGTCCAATCCTTTTCATCTTCAGTTTGTTATATGTTCCCCTTGGGAACCTTTCCTTCCTCAGATGTGAAAGAATCAAATCACCAACTTCGTATTGAAGTTCTCGCCTGTGTTGATCTGCTCTGCAATTATACTCCTGGCTTGAACTCTGCAATCACTCCTTGACTCAGCCGTGAAGTTCCTTCATTGCTTCTGCAAAGTCCTCTGCACTAGCACTTCTGAATTCATTTTGTTCTGAATCTTTCAATTCAGAAACTCCCCTTGGCTGCATTCCATATACAATCTGGAATGGACTCTGCCCTTGTGATTCTATTAATCGAATCATTATAAGCAAATTCCACTTGTGGCAGAATGTGATCCCACTGACTGTGGTGTTCAGTGACTAGGATTCTCAGTAAATCTCCCAAGCTCCTATTCACGACTTCTATTTTCCCATCCGTTTGAGGATGATACACTGAGATAAAAGACAAACTTGTCCCCAGCTTCTTCCATAAAGTCCTCCGAAAATGTCCTACGAACTTGGTATCTTGATCAGAAACGATACTCCTTGGCAAGCCGTGAATTCTGACGACTTCCTTGAAAAACAGGTTTGCAATATGAGTTGCATCACTGATTTTTTGGCATGGTATGAAATGTGTCATCTTTGAAAATCTATCCACCACTACAAAGATTGAATCATATCCTCTCTTTGTCCTTGGGAGTCCCAATATGAAATCCATGCTCACTGCATCCCACGACCTTTCCGGTATGGGTAATGGCTGATATAACCCTGTGTTCTACCTTTTTCCTTTAGTGTGCTGACAAATTCTACATCTGTCCACAAATTTCTTGATATCTATCCTCATCCCTGACCAAAAATATGAGCCATTCAACTTTGAGAACGTCTTATCATGATCGGAGTGTCCGACCAATCCTCCACTGTGTTTTTCCTTCGACAGATTCTCCCTCATGGCGCATTTTGGAATACATAGTTGATTGCCCCTGAATAATAATCCATCCTAGATCATATATTCAGTCCATTGGTTTTTGTCCCTGAGAATTGGATTCTCAGATGCCTCATACGCTTCCTTAAAATCTAGATCATCTCTATACATTTCTTTGAGGTTATCAAAACCCAAAGTTTTAACTCTGAATTCCTGCATAAGCAAACATTTCCTGCTCAAAGCATCAACAACTTTGTTAGCAGTTCCAGAAATATGCTTAATTACAAAAGTAAAATTCTGCATGAATTCAACCCATTTAACATGCTTTTGGTTCAACTTCTCCTGTTGAGTCACGAATTGTAAATCATGATTATCACTGTACAAAACAAACTCTTTAGGAACCAAATAATGTTTCCATTTTTTCAGCGCTTGTATGACAGCATATAATTCCTTGTCATATGTTGAGTATTTAATCTTCGCTTCATTCAGCTTCTCGCTGAAGTATGCGACTGGCCTGTCATCCTGGCTCAAGACCGCTCCAATTGCAAACCCACTCGCGTCACACCTGACCTGGAACGTCTTGTTAAAGTCTGGAAAAACCAAAATCAGTTGCTCAGTGATCTTCTTCTTCAGCAGATTGAAGCTCTTCTCTGCTTCCTCTGTCCAATGAAAAGATTTGTGTCTTTTCTTCACCGTGTCCATCATTGGTGTGCTGATTCCACTGAAATTTCAGATGAATTTCCTGTAGAAGCTTGCCAAACCATGGAAGCTTCGAACTTCAAACACACTCTTCAGTGATGGCCAATTCTTAATCACATTTACCTTTTCGGGATCCATCTTCAGCTCATTTGTAGAGATAACAAAACCCAAATAAATGAGTTATGTTCTCATAAATGATGATTTCTTCATATTAATCAACAATTTATTTTGCTGTAACCTCCTCATCACTGCAGTTAAATGCTTCAAACGTTCTGCTTCTATCTTGCTGAAAATCAATATATCGTCAAGATATACAATGACGAATTTTCCAATGAAATCCTTCAGGACTTCGTTCATCAATCTCATGAGAGTACTGGGTGCATGTGTTAAGCCAAATGGCATGACAAGCCATTCATACAGCCCCTCATTCGTCTTGAATGTTGACTTCCATTCATCACCTTCTCTCATTCGAATTTGATGATACCCGCTTTCCAAATCAATTTTTGAAAAAAATCTTGCTCCACTCAAGCAATCCATCAAGTCATCCATCCTTGGCAATGGAAATCTGTATCTGATGGTAATCTTATTGATTTCCATTGAGTCTGTACACATCCTCCAGCCTCCATCTTTCTTTGGGCTAAGCACTGTTGGAACAACGCATGGACTCAAGCTTTCTTTAATCAATCCTTTGTCCATTAAGTCCTGGACCTGTCTCTTAACTTCCTCATTCTCCTGCGGCGTCAACCTATACACGGCTTCGTTTGGTAAACTGGCTCCAAGTATAAGATCAATGTGATGGCTTATACTCCTGATCAGTGGCAACGAACAAGGTAGTTCGTCTACTACTATATCAGCGAACTCTTCCAGCAACTCCTGGATTTCTTCTGGTAAATCATCTATCTTTGTACTGGTCAAAACAATTTTAGGCTTCCTGACCACAATAAATTGTGTGTCTTCCTTCTTCTTAACTTCCTTAAAAAGTTCCTTCCCACTCATGAGAAGTACAGTGTTGCTCATTTCTGTTTTCACCTCTTTATAATTAATATATTTCTAGCCTTGGAGCATATATATAGCATTTGGATATCTAGTCAACACAGTGAAACCATTGGATACATGCGACGTAAACATAGGAGTTATATGATTCATGTTTCCCAAACACAAAATAACTTGTGCCTAAAAATAGAAAGGTAATCGTTGATTATGATAGATATATACCTGGTCCAAACTGTTAAGGAACAAAAATCTAAATTTTAAAACCTTATTGAGAGGCACGTCATCATACACATTCATGATATTTTCTTCAATCTCTTTCGACGTTGACGATTTCTGTTGTATGGGAGAGTGACTATTACACCTTAATAATTTCTTGGGAAGATGAGAAGGTTTGCATAGGAATCAAAGATGACACTGGCCATTCGAGGTTGAAGCAACAAGCAAACCTGAGCGTAAGAGTTTGAAGCATATTGCATGTGAGTGATTAAATAAACTTAACCATTAGTCCCTAGCCCGGGTGAAATTTGAAACGCAGCTCAAACGTGTCATCCATCATGACCACAATGGCCATGGCACAACTCACATCCATTAAAACATGCTCCATGAAAATGTTGCCAAAATGAAATGCTTTACACCAATATGACATTTGTGATTCATAGAATTAATCCCTACTAATCACCCAAACTAACACGGTAAAAAGTAACCATAGGCACGTAGTGAAACTTAACCACACCTAGCAAAAGTAACCATAGGCACGTAGTGAAACTTAACCACACCTAGCAAGTATTTGTTGAAACCTGTAAATTAGTAAAACGTGAAAGTAAATATTAAACAGTAATAGGAAATTAATTGATTTTAACATGAAGACGATCATCTTTGTCATTAAAAAATTGATTAATCCATGGAATTGAATAGGAGATGCTATCGACATAAAGAGGTATTGGTTTATGTTAAGGTCCTAACCCGCACATGGGTAGATTAATGTATTCGGATGTAATAAAGGTCAATATTAATAAGACCTTTCAATAAAAGAGAATTAGGCAGATGTAAGAAGACCTAATAGAAGCTTCCGCTTCTAGAAGGATCTTCCTTCAATAAAAGAGAATTAGGCAGCATGTAAAGAAGACCTAATAGAAGCTTCCCATTTTAGATCTTCCTCTAGATGCTTCTTTAGTATAAATAGGAGTCGAGGGTATGAGAACCCTAGCTTGATATTTTTGTAATAGAGCTGCCAGTTCTCGATTGATTGCCCCTCAAGAGGGCCCCAAGGAACATTGCTATCCCAATCAAGGTTGTTTCTGTCTGCTGCTATTTCTATTTCTATTTCAGATATCATTTCTGTGTATTGTGAAAATTATACTGTATATCTAAATTCGCTATTCCGCTTATTTCTGTGCGCATTTCGCTCTCTCAGGTTTCCGCATTTTATATATCCGTATCTTGCAAGTGGTATCGGTGAGCACTTTCCTTGGCAGAAATTGTGGGTATTTTTTTCGGGGTAGAGACATACTCCGACGTATTTAAGCCACGAGATTCGTCGCACATAAACCCGCTGCTGAGGGATTCATACACGAGGGAAATACAAGTGGTTCTTAAGCGACGCTTTGTTTGGCCACCTTTGTAACCTCCCCGTTGGTACCCTTCTCGAAAGTGGTAGCGATCGACAAAATATTCATGTAATGGATCGCCTAGATTTCAAAAGCCCTCTCAGATAAACTCTATTTGCCACGGACTGCTATAGTGTCACCGGAACAGCACTCGAAGATACTCTAGTACCGGGTAGTCGGGTAGTACGCTAAGGGTATGGCTCATCCTCCTTAGTTAGTGCCCCGAAATATTGGGTCGAGTACTACCGTTGTACCTCTTCGTGACGATATCGAGAGCTATAGCAATGTGGCAAACCTTTGTCTCCAGAACTCCTTGAATACCTAACCCTTTGGGGACATAAACAACAATATAACTAAATAAACCAAGTAGATTCATTGGACTCCAGATCCGTATTCGCCGGGTTGCTAAGTAAATATTCTCTCATTCAGAATTTGGGGAATTAAACAAAAAAAAAAAAAAAAAAAAAAAAAAAAAAAAAAAAAACAATGAAAAAATAAATAAATTTTGACCATTATTTGAGACATATTCCATTAGATTCATCTCTTCATTTCACATCACTTTCTCCCCATATCATTTTTCCAGAAAAATTTGACTCTACCGCATCTTCTTTTCAGCTCAACGATATTTGGACCATTATTTGAGACCTATCCCATTAGATTCATCTTTTTGCCCTCATCACTTTCCTCCCTATCATTTTTCTCGCAAAATTTCTCGACTTCGGCCGCACTTTTCTAAAGGCTCAATTCGGGCCATCATGGCCTACACCCAGAACCAAGAATCCAGAGTCTCGCTTCAACACTTCGCAACATGGTTTACTTGAGATTCAACAAGAAGTGAAAATAACTCAAGCTACTATTGCCTCTTTTGATGCCTCCATGAATGCCTCCGCCCAGATAGCCGTGAAGTCCGCGAATGGTGGAAGTCAAAATGAACTTGAATCTATCGTCGTAGCACTCTGCACCAAACTCAAAATTCTCGATGACCCTTTCGAGGATGCACCTAAAAAGACTGAAGGTGAAACTTCTTCCATTCCTTTCAACCACATCACTTTCAAAGGACATACCGAGGGTGGATGTAACTAAATTTGATGCCTGTGACCCACCGGTTAATACACAAATGGAACATTATTTCTCTCTAACATTACCGGCGACCCGCTAAACTTGTGTATGGTGTTCTCTATCTAGATCAAGAACGTCGGCAATGGTGGCAATGGAGAAAAACTTCCCACAAGGATATATTTCTTTGACCCAATTTGTTGCTGAGCTTTTTACTTAACGCTGACATCATTACCCAACCATTTTAAATGCTTTGACAAATTGAAGTAATCGTGCAATGCCGAAGACTTTATAACTCAGATTTTGAGTTGCCCGCTTTTCTCAACAGAGGGCATGACTGATGCCTTTTCATGAAGTGCTTTATCAAGGACTCAAGGAGGTGATTAGGCCCATGTCCTCTCATGGCTCGTTCTACGACTTGGGTGGAGGCTACCAAAAGCCAAAGAAGCACAACAAATTGTTTCCTCTCAAACCCGTAGCCTTCCTTTTTCCCGCGCACTCCTAAACCAAGAACCCTAATTACTCCCTCCCTCCCTTAAAATCCAAAAATTGGACCCGGCTGAAATGGCTGAACGACAACCCAAAGGCTCCTCTGCTATAACTGTGATGACAAATATCTTCCCGGCCACAAACGTAAGGAAATAACAAAAGCTCTTACAGGCCCTCTCGAGGATACTCAAGAAGACTATGATGACACTTCTCCTGTGCCAGAGTCACCAGAAACTTCTAAAATAAAACCTCTTCCTAATCTCCAAGAACCCATCATTTCCCTCAATGCCCTCAAGCACCGCTTCTCTTCCCCAAACTCTCAAGATAATCGGTTATATCAAGCAATCGAAGAATACTATCTTGGTTGATAGTGCAACACCCACAACTTTATTCATCACAGCATCGCCCAAGAAACCCAATTTTATATCCATTCAATTAATTTCAAATCATGATTGCCAATTGGGGCTCTATGAAATGTGGAGGGCGCCATGAAAATGTGCGTTTCCAAATAATAGGTGACTACAACCTCAAATCACATATGTTTGCTATTGACATGGGAGGCCGCGACATTGTGTTAGTGTCAATGGCTCGTAGTCCCTTGGTCCCATTCTCATGGACTTTAACTTAACCATGCAATTTGACCAAGGCGTACACAAACATAAATTTCTACAAGTATCATCAAGGGTTCTCCTCAAATCATCAGCTCTCATCGCATGGAGAAATTATTTCAAAGGCCCGGTAAGTTTCATAGCCCAACTCCATGCCATTCAAGCTTATATAGAGATCCCACCTGCGGCCTCTAAGACTCCAAGCCCTCTATTTGACTAAACATCAAATAGTCTTCCACTCCCCAAGGACTTCCTTCCCGCGATGTCTATGATCATTCCATTCCCTTGTCCCAGGAAACCTTCAACATAATGCCTATTTCCGCGACCTCTTTGCCCAAAAGAATGAAATTGAAAAGATGGTCCAGAACTCCTGACCGCCGGTCATCCTGGCCTCAGTACAAGTCCTTACTCCTCTCCTGCTGTCATGGTACTAAAGAAAGAAGGTTCGTATCACGTGTCCCGGTTTCCGCTACCAATAAACTCTACCATCAAAGATAGCTCTATCCCTGGCCATTATTGATGACTCGAGGAACTCGAGGGTGCCTACCTTCACCAAACTTGACTCTTCGCCAAGCATTACCAGATCCGTATGAGAGGCCGGTTATTCCTAAGACGCTCTTCGTGACTCATGAGGGCTACTCACGAAGTTTTGTCATGCCCTTTGGTTTTTTTGTAACGCCCCCTCCACCTTCGTGAGCCTCATGAACCATGTCTTCCGTCCTTTCATTATTTTGTCCTAGTTTTCTTTGATGATATCCTCATATATAGCAAGACATGGAAAGACTATCCTACCATGTGGATCGTTTCTCCTCACTTACTCGCCAACAATTTTTCCTCAAACAATCCAAAATGTGCTTTTGTATCCGGCGGAATACGGTCATCTCATAAGTAAGGATGGTGTCGTAGTGGACCCAAAAGATTGAAGTGATGCAAGATTACGCGACCTTAAGACTCTAAAAGCAGTTTGCGGATTTTGGCCTCATGTGGTATTACCGCCAGTTCGCCAAGAACTATGGAAAGATTGCGACTTCCTCACGCACCCTCCTTAAAAAGAACTCTTCAATTGGACCCCAGCAACGGCTCAGCTTTTCTAAACTTAAGATGGCCATGTGCACCACTCCGTTCTCGCTCGACTTGACAAAGACATTTGTGCTGGAATGCTGGAGTTTAACCGAAAGGACCATGTCCTTATGCAAGAGGGTGGACATTTTGGCCTTTACTAGCAAGCAACTTTCTGAAAAGAAACTGGGCAAACCTATCTATGAAAAAGAAATGTTGGCAATTCTGCATGCAGCTTTGAATTATGGCGCCCTTATCTCTTTGGGGAAACGATTCCAAATTAAGACAGACTCATCAAAGCCTCAAATACTTTCTCTCGAACAACGATTCCCAGAGCAAACAAAATGGGTCACTAAGCTCTTGGCTATGATTATGAGATCATTTACAAGAAGGAAAAAAGATTAAATGTAGTGGCGATTTAATCATTCCGAAATATGAAGACGGCGATACTTTTCTCTTTCCTTCATTGTACCGATTGGCTGCAGCCGTGCACCAGGAATGGCCGCAAGACCCCAAAACTTCGCATCTAACTCAGCAACTACGTAACATGAAGCTCCTCTAGTACTTTGGCTTCTGTGGATGAGCTTCGACATAAAGGTCGCCATTTATGTAAACAATCCAAGCTCAAATCCACGGTACTCGGAGTTTCATGCCATACACCTACGCCAGTACCAGTGGTTCACCAAAACATATGACAAGAGTTAAATGCCTTTTTCCTCGATGGAGAGGAAACAGGACATCTTTAAGTTTGTGGTTGAATGTGATCTGCCAACGCAACAAGGGAAAAAAAAATCAAATCCCTGGGCACACTACAACCACTCCAAATTCCACCTGCTATTTGGAATCAGAAGCAGTTGTAGTAAGCCCAAATATTTGACTGTTTCACCCTTATCAGGGAATAAATCAGTGATAATGGTGGTGGTGGATCTAATTTTCCAAGTATGCTCATTTTGTGCTCTTCACCACCCATTTACCGTGGATCCACGGTGGCCCAAGTTTCATGGATCAGGTCTTCAAAATTCATGGCATTAAACTCTATTGTTTCTGACGTGAGACCCAACTTTCACAAGCAATTTTGCAAGAACTGCTTAAGCTTACCAAGGTTAATACAATTGCATCTCAAATTTCAAAATGACATCCCCAGATAGATGGTCAAATGTAAGTCGTCAACAAGTGTTTGAAACCTATCTGAGGTGCTTTACATAGGAAAAACAACACCAAGGCCTTACTTTGTTACCCTCTAATGGTGGTACAACACTACATATCATACAACCACCGCATGATTCCTTGAAGCAGCTTTTATGGGACGGCCACCGCCGGGCCTTCTGGCTACTTGCTCGTACTGGCATCCAGGCAAATGACTCAAACACTTACGTAAACCGGGAGATATCCTTCGCATGCTCTTAAAGAGAATTTGGTCATGGCCCGTAACGTACGTGAAGCACCAAAGCGCATCACAATGCCGTGAACGCCAATTTGTAGAAGGATACTAGGTGTTTCTTCAACTCCAACACTATACGAAGACTTCACTCAAGGCTGCCCATTGTCAAAAAATGGCACTCACATTTTATGGTCCTTATACAACTATCAAGCTCGTGGGATAGGTGGCCTATCAAATATCTTTTCCCAGTCATTCTAAAATACATCCTATTTTTCATGTTTCCCGCTTGAAGAAGGTGATTGGAACCAAAGCTAACTTCAACCAACTTGAGTTAGCTGGCAAGGATCCATTTGCTACAACCGTAGTTAGCTGGGATCCGAGGGAGCGGCCGAGAACCATCATAGCGCAAGTCAGATAGGGTGGAAAGATATGACTCCAAAGAGGTGTTACTTGGGAACCGTTACCAGCCCAGCCAGCTTCACATCTCAAGCCTTGAGACAAGGTCGTTTTAAGTGGGCGGATATGTTAAGGTCCTAACCCGTGACATGGGTATATTAATGTATTCAGATGTAATAAAGGTCAATATTAATAAGACCTTTCCAATAAAATAGTTAGGGCTATTTTTAAGAAGACCTATCAAGCTTCCGCTTAGGAAGGATCTTCCTCTAGATGCTTCTTTTATGAGTAATGAGCCGAGGGTATGAGAACCCTAGCTTGATATTTTTGTAATAGAGCTCTTGCGCTGCTCGATTGGAGGTTGCCCCCTCGAAGAGGCCTGTGAACATTGCTATCTGAATCAAGTGTTATTTCTGTTCAAGTGCTATTTCTATTGCTATTTCGTATATCATTTCTGTGTATTGTGAAGATTATGCTGGATATTTCTGCGTATTTAATAAAAACTTGATTTACTATATTACTTGTATTCGTTTTAAGTTAATTAAAACTCCCCACCAATGTATTTGCTTAAGTATATGAGTTACACTCAATGTCTTGCCTCAATTGAGAGCATATTTAGGGCTTGTATTTTTTGGAATTAAATATGCAATTCATTAGTTTAGCTTTATTTTATCTTTTATAAAGATATAATTATGATTCATGAGTTTTTTATTTAAATGATATATTTTAAATTAAATATTTAAATTAATCTTTCATGTCTTTGTGTCAATTGAGAGCATGTGCACGGTTTGTATATTTAGGAATTATGTGTAATTTATTAGTTTAATTTCATCTCGTATTTTATATAAAATATAATTATAATTTATAAGTTTTTTTTTAATAAATAAAAAAGTTTTATTGTCTAGCAAAACAAAATCTAGAGATTTACGACTTGTTTCGTCAGTCAAGTGGAAATAAGAATAAGTGGATTTCTAATATGTTATCTAGATCAAAGCAAAAACTGCCACTTGTTTCGCCCAAAAAAAAAAAACCGAAACAGGTGATTGGGAGCTTCAATGTCTAAGCTTTGTGAGAATGGAGAATCCTGAACATGGAAATGAAAAATCCTACATAATTTTGACAATTACAATGCATAGAGAAAAAAATAAAAATATTAACCAGTGGATGAACCACTGAAGCATGTGTCGTCATGAGTTCTGCCAGTGGGAGAGAAGACGAACGATTGTGTACAGGTCGAGCACCTTTGTTGACTTTGCGAGCCCAAGAGAGCATTGTACATTATGTTGAGACGACTGCTAAGCAGGGTATGTATGTGTAACTGTTCATGCATGTCCCTGGACATCTCAAAGATGAGGTCCAAGTGTTTTGGTGAGAGGAAACAAGTGGAGCGCGAGTCCCGGTTTGGAGCATTGGAGAGAGGTGGGGGGGCTCCATTAGGCGGT
>SNQJ01S0027158.1:65499-95764 GCA_010110895.2 Picea sitchensis
AAGAGGCTTATTATCTGAAATTATCTCTTTTTCAAGGCGTTGAGTACTTTTTCTGAGGTTTTTCTATGCTATATTGATATTTGGTTCTTAACAGCAAGAGACATAAAAAACAAGATGGAGTTTAGAGTGACTGGGAATATATAATTGGTAGGCCACATGATTCACTTTTTTGAGACTTGTATAAGGTCTATAACAATTTGGGGGTAATTTTCTGACATTGTTCATCTTTGAGTGAATATTTCTTATAAGGTTTTAGACGAAGAAACACCTAGTCATGTTTAGCAAATTTAAATTCCGAATTACTTTGATGTTATTTTTTCTTCGTGCGATTATGATCCATGATTAAATTTTCTTTGAGGTTACGGAGAAAGGACTCACAAAATGTAAGAGTGTTGTCGACATCCTGATCCTTGGATACACTTGGCAGGAAGGAGAGAACCATTGGTGTATTTTGCAATGTATATTTCCTCAAAGGGAGTCATGTGAGTGGCAACATGGTAATATGTGTTGTACCACCATTGATATAGGGGTAACCATTGATCCCATTGATATTTTTGGTCATATGAAAAACACCATAAATACATATGTTTCCAAAAAATTGTTGACAAATTCATTTTGTTCGTCAGTCTAGGGATAATAGGAGGTGTTTATATGCAACTGGGTTCTTTGGATCCCGAAAAATTCTTTCCAAAAATTGTTGGTGAAAGTTGTATCATGGTAGAATAAAATAGAGTGAGGCATGCCATGGAGTTTGAAGATATTATCCATAAAATTTTGAGTCATTGTGGATGTGGTGAGTGGGTGTTGAAGAGCACATAAATCATCATATTTGGAAATATGATCTACGAGAACCATGATGACTCACTTATTTCCCAATTTGGGAGAGCCAATAATGAAGTCCATAGAAACAATCATCCAAATAGTAGGTGGAATGAGGAGCAGTTGGAGTGTTCCTAGAGTTTTGACGGTTTCTCCCTTATTGCATTGATAGATATCACATTCAACCATAAAGGTGTGGATGTACTCTTTCATACCTTCCCCAAAAAAAAATGTTTTCCTCATTCATAGGTTTTGGTAAAGCATGAATTCCTATATTTGGGTGAAGCATGAAGTTCAAAGATCATTGTGGATTTAAGGTTCAACTATTTGTTTAAAAACATGCAACCTTTATAGAGACGCTCTTCATTGTTCCAACAGTATCCCAAAGAATATTGGGAATCCTAGTGTAATTGTTGGATTAGGAGAGAGAGTTTGGTATATTGCAACCATTCCCAGAAAACAGATTGAAGCCAGTTTAATACAATGAAAGAGAGGGAAAAGTGGGACCTTTATTCTTCATATTTACTTGAAAGAGAATCAACAACCACATTTTATTTTCCCTTCTTTTAAATGATCTCATAATCATATCCAAATATCTTGGTCACCCATTTTTGT
This sequence comes from Picea sitchensis, assembly GCA_010110895.2. Taxonomy (NCBI): domain Eukaryota; kingdom Viridiplantae; phylum Streptophyta; class Pinopsida; order Pinales; family Pinaceae; genus Picea; species Picea sitchensis. The sequence continues at coordinate 66,934 of SNQJ01S0027158.1, forward strand.
TTCTCCAGGGATGAAAATATTTGTTCTAGAAAATAACTGAGGCTACAATGATAAGTTTTAATTTGGAAGTGTTTCCCCAATATATAAGGACACCAATGTATAATAGCCAATGTTTCCTTTTCATGGGTTGATTTTCTCAAATGTCGCTCTTAACATTGTTTTCTAGTAAAAGATAAAGGTCGTCCATCTTGCATGTCGACTACCCCAATTCCTTTCCTTAAACGATCACATTTCAGGAAACAATTCTTGGTCAATTCTGATAGTTCTAGGACATGAGTTGTGCACATAGCCTCTTTCAAGGCATGGAAGGATTGATCAGTTGCATAAGTCCAACTGAAATCATTATTTTTAAGGAGAGCAGTGAGGAGAGCTACAAATTATCCATAATTATGAACAAACTTGCAATAATATCTTGTTAACCCCAAGAAACCATGCAATATTTTAAAAATTTTAGGGTGAGGCCAATCCTTCATATCTTCAATTTTCTTAAGATCCACTCATACACCATCCTTTCCAACAATAAAACCCAAGTACGCAACTTCAAAGGCTCCAAAATCACATTTAAATTTTTGAGAAAAAGTTTTTCCATAGACAGTAGATGTAGAATTTGATCCACATGGATGAGATGGGATTTCCAAGTTTTACTATAGATGAAAATATCATCAAATAAAACTAATACAAAATGATAGAAAAAATGAAGGAAGACATTATTCATGAGACTTTGAAAAGTGGAGGGGGAATTACATAGGAAAAGGGCATGACCAAGAACTCATAGTGACCCTCATGAGTTCAAAAAGTAATATTGGTAATTGCTTCCTCTTTCATATGTATCTAGTGGTAGCCCAAATAGAGATCAAATATGGTAAAGTATTGATCACCACTCAATTCATCCAAAATGTCATCAATGATAGGAATGGGAAATTTGTATTTGATTGTGATCTTTTTGAGGACATGAAAATTAGGACACATGCACCAAGTTCCTTCTTTATTGACTACCATTAATACATGAGAAGAGTAGGGGCTGGTACTAGGATGGATAACACCCGCTTCTATCAATTCTTGAACAATTTTCTCAATTTCATTTTTCTGGGCAAAGGGATGATAATAAGGACGAACATTGGGAGGAGGACTACTGAGGAATAGGGAAATGGAATTATCATAGGTGCGACAGGAAGGGGTGTTTGGGGATTTTTGTCACTAGAGTGAGCAAAAAGAGATCCCTTTGGTTTCCTTGATATGCCAACAAAGAAAAAAATAAAAATGATTATAAGGTTAGTGAACCAACAAGTAAGAAAGCAATGAAATAGAAAAATAAAGGAATGAAAAATGAAGAAGACTACACTAAGAAAATATGAGCAAAGGATGCATGAAATTTGACACAAAGAGTGGTTACCCAATAGAGAATGATCTTTGAAATTGATAACACCGAGAGGAGAAATGTGGGATTTATGAATCCCCTATTCCTCGTAGGGAGGGCTCTTGAATCCCTCAAAGTAGATATTTTAAGATCCTATCTTGAATTAAAATTGGTGAAGAACTCTATGGAAAAGATTTACAAGAGTTGGAATTCCTTCCCTTATGAAATGCTTGCTCAAACTATTCTCAAGAGAAAAAATGGTTTCTCCAAAAGTAATTGGGAAACATAACAATACAATGAACTTATTCATTTTTAGCATACAATGGCCATGTATTTATAGGACCATATAAATATATTTAATAACATGTTCAAAGTGTGAATGGGAGGACCTTAGAGGTACATCCCATCCTTTCAATTATCCCAAGACAAAATTGTGGGTCGATCTTGGGGTATTGTCTTCATTCACTTCAACTTAAAACTGGTTGAAGCTTGAAAAAATTCATAAATGTGTCGTTTATGCATCCATGTGGGTTGAATCAATGAGAGTTGTGCGAACCACACATAATGTGTGTTCTATGCTTTTCCTATCTGCGCAAATGTACGTGAGTTGAATTTGGTGGAAATGCATAGAAATTCATGTGTCTTTTATATAGTTCTGATCATCTTGCTAAAATAGGTTTTGTAAATGTTGGAAGTATGTTGTGTCTATGCTATATTTTTCTTCATCCATTGTCTGTATTGCTATGAGTAATTTTTTGGTGATAACATATTCCCCTTGATGTATGAGGTTAGGATCATACACATAGATGAAATACATCATTGTTTTTTTTTTATGAATAGGAGAGTTGTAGTTTCTATCTGAGTAGGACTGTAGGAGTGATCCTTTGGAGGAAAAGGATATCTTGAGGGGAAAGACGTATTCTCCGAGAACTAAAATATATATCTAGATACAAACGAGGTAATAATTCCCCATGCTCGTGTCCTGAAAGCATATATGAAATGATTGAAACTGAATATTGTTGATGAATTATATGTTTGCAACAACCTCAGGGGCGTCAAAAAATGGCACATGATGGTTTTTATTATTGGACGGGATTTGAATCGAGGTATGAACAACTTACAGACATTGATTTCCTATAAAATTCATAGGTCTTTTGTGATTACTGAAAAATTCAATGGTCACATGGTAAGACCCACGATAACATGAAAGTTTGTCATAGTTGAATGTTATGGGGGTCAATGACATCAGAAAGTGATGAAGACTCTTTATGTGTCATCCAATACTTCTTATTAATAATGGAATGAGAGCCAATATACTTCCACCTTATTATAAACGTGTTCTTATGTTGATAGGGAAGGGGGCATGACTATAAGAAGTAAATGGATTCCTGGCATCGATTTGATCAAACAGGTATCAAGGACTAAATGGAGGAGAGAATGGATGGAATGGTGACATGAACAAGGCTCAATATGTATGGGACTTGAAATATACCCTTTTTTGGGGGAAAATGGAATGATGCAAGCAACCATAAAACATGATCTGGTGTCAGGGGGATGACCATATATTGGGAAAACTGTGTTGAATGGGTGAGATTGCAAAGGAATGAATGTTAGGTCAAAATATCGATATTTGGGATAGAGGTGTTAGTGATAGTCAGTATTTGGGCCATGATAGGGATACCTTTGCAAATATGGTGATGAAAGGGGAATTTTCCAACCAAGGGTGACATGAGTTGTTTTGTACCAAGGAAAAAGACGTCGTCGGTTGCAACGACAAAAATCTACTTTACTTGCTGGAATTTGAAATATGATTTATACAATTACCAAATGAATAAGGAATAATTGGGATAAAAGTATATGTATAGAAATGGGTGCCCCAGTCAATAATGGCTTGGTCTTATTGGGGCCAAAGCAGTGCAGTGTAATTGATGGACAAAGGGGAAACCATTGGTACGTTTTTGTACCAGGTTGGTGAATGAGGATGAAATTGTAGATGGGAAATTTTGGGTTAACGAGATGGAGGGTTAATGATAATGCGGAGGTACATTTAATGTAACCAAAAACATAATGTGGGAGTCTATAACGGGGTGGTTAGCATGATGATGAGGAATAAGTATGAGATTCTTACTATGGGGTGTAACACTACCAGGACTCCTGAGCCTAATGGATAGAACAACATGAGTGTAAATATACCAAGGGGTAAATATATCCGGGACAACTCATGAAGGTGAGAATACTACTGATTGTTAGTACCTTAATGCAATGGAGGTGATGGTACCGTAGAGCTAAGTGTGCATATATTAAGGGTAAATGTCAATGGGTATAACTGGGATATGCATATGTTTACAGAGGGCATGCGTGAACACTAGTTGTGAACATATACTTGAAGTGGATGAAGCATGAAAATTACTGAATTGGGGGGGGTTGTACCAACTACCTGCACATGCAAACATCAAATACTCGACGTGAAACATATATAAAAATTTAAATAACATATGACATGTATTTGATAAAAAATTATAACGAGTGTGCATATCTATTCTTTTAACATTGGTGGCAACAATGGTCCCATGATGAAAATTTTGGGTGACCCCAGAAGGACTCTAGGGAAAAATGAGTACCTAGAAGAGGTAATCCCTGAAGGAAAGTAGGGAATGATGAGTTCCTGGAAAAATGAACTCCCTAAGGGAGGCCAGGGAACCATGGGTTCCCAAAGAAGGCACTCCTTAAGGGAGGCCAAGGAACGATGTGTTCCTGAGAAAGGAACTCCTTGAAGGAGGTCAGGAAACCATGGGTTCCTGAACAAGGCCCTCCCTAAGGGAGGCTAAAGAAAAATGGGTTCTTAAAAATTCACTCCCTAAAGGAGTTCATAAAACCATGGGTTCTCGAATGAGGAACTCCCTAAGGAAGGCCACAGAACAATGGGTTCCTAGAAAAGGCACTCCCTGAAGGAGGCCATAGAACTATGGGTTCCAAAATAAGGAACTCCCTAAGGGAGGACACAAAACATTGAATTCCTGTAAAAGGAACTCCTTGAAGGAGGCAAGGGAACCATGGGTTCCATAACAAGGCCCTCCCTAAGGGAGGACATTGAAAAATGGGTTCATGAAAAAGGTACTCCTTGAAGGAGGCCACAGAGTCATGGGTTCCCTGGAAAATGTACTCCCTGAAGGAGGTTGCATTTCCCTTATGGGGGTAACTATAAATGACCAAGGCTAAGGGGGACTTGCCACAAGAAGTAATGAAACTTTCTTAGTGGATCATTCTTATTAGGCCATGTAGCTCGTAATTTCATGATGTATGGGGGAAATGGACACAAGGTGGTGCTATAATGGTTACCATAGAGGCTATATTGTTGGTTGGTGTTGTTTCAAGAGATAGGTATTATGAGACCAAATTGGGAAGCGATACTTCCCCATGTATTATCATATGAGGACTTGGGGAAGGGTTGTTTCCAAATACCCAAGTTGATGGACCAAAGGTATAATAATAGGTAGTTTAAGGTTGGACATCCACAAAAGAGGATATGAAATAGTGTATCAGATCCACTATTTTGTGTAATATCCCTAGGCGGGTTTGGTATTTTAAACTATGTGGACACATATCATATATGGGCATGATTGGTCTATTGGAAATTTTTCTATTTCTAACTCACTAGTTTATTATTAATTAACTGGAGCTAGTTCTATTTTAGACTTTCCATTTTTAGAGCATCACTATTATGCATGCATGCATTCCTAAGAAGAGCTCATTGTTACTTATATTTTCTTAATTATGGAATGTTCTTCCCTATATGAGTGTGTATCGCTAATTCATTCATTATATTCAATTATTATTAGCTCATTGGAGTATTGTGGATATATTTTATCTTTATTCCATATTGAATCTCTTGTCCTTTTCTTGATAAGCTTTGTTTGTATTTTCTTTAGCTAGGTCTCCTGTGTAGGTTTCTATGAAACATTGACATGGTATTAGAGCCAAGCTTCTTGGATAAAAATAGATAATCCATAGAAGAGGAAAATCATATTTTCAGTGAACGTAATCAGTGTATATGATAGTGCCATATCCTCTCCATATCAAAAAGTGAGACAATTGAAAGTGTCACATCCTCTCCCTGTCGAAAGGTACGGAAGTCGCAGGAAAAATTAAGAATTTCTTTTTTTCTAGAAAGTGTCACACCTTATCCACTGCTAGGAAACTTGCTAAGTGTTGCACTGTATCGTTCACATAGGGTGAAATAGTGTCTTAGGATACCCATTGATAGGGTGAGACACTCTTGAAAAAGTGGGTTTTCATTGTTTTCTCAGGAAAAATTTTCTGGGTTTTTCAGAACCAGTAAGAGGGATGGATATGATACCAATTCTTCAGTCAAATTTGGTGATAATACTCTCTCTGTACAATTATTTTGAATGGAATACAAAGGCTGAATTCCAAATCAAAAGGAAAGGATTGTACAAGTTGATGATGGTGACAGAAACATAACCTACATCAACGATTAAGAAGACTAGATGGGAGAACCGTAAGGATGAGGCCACACAAATTCTTCTTGAATTAATTTTAGTTTATTTATGGTTTCATGTTTCTTCATTCAAAACTCCAAATGATATCTGGACCACCTTGGAAAGTCTCTTTGAAAAGAAGGATGAGATGAGAGGTCATATTCTTGAGGTAGAGTTGAATACCTTGGATCCTAAAAGTTTTGATAATATATTGGATTTATTTACCGAGTTTAAATATTTGATATTGATCTTGGCATATTGTGGTATTGATAATTCTACACAAGTAGACCAACTTATTCTAACAATATTGGTTAAGATACGACCAGAATATGTTGTCTGTGTCTCCATTTTCCATTCTGGCAGATATCTCTTGGGATCAAAGTGGAACATTCCTACCATGGAGTAGTTCATTGATTCTCTCACAAATGAGCAATAATAACTCATTCAAATTGGACTAATCAAGGATACCAAAGAAAATGAACTCACCATGCATGATGGAAAAGGATCATCCAAATAGAAAGGAAAGGGGAAATCACATCCAGAGCCAGAGAAAGAGGGATATTTGAAACCCTTCAATGATTCTTCAAGGTCCAAAGACTCTTCAGATTCCAAGAAGAAGAAGAAGGGAAAACAATGCACTTATTGCAATAAACCAAATAATGAAGAATCCACATGCATGAAGAATCAAATCGATCTTATGGAACTGATACTTCAATAAAACAACATTGGAAAATTCATTCCTAAAGGAGCCAAGAAGAAGAAGGAAGAATATCCTTCTCTTAAGAAAGGTAATCACCATGCTCTGGTTACAGTTAATTCCTCATATGATTCATGGATTATAGATTCTAGTGCATCAAATCGTATGGAAGTGAAAGAGGAACTCTTTACTTCTTTGATTTCATGCTCAAATCCTCCTATTCTCATGGGGGATGATACTCTAGTAGGAGTATCAGGAGAGGGAAGAGTGGAACTCCCTAATGGAATTTTTGAGAATGTTTTACATGTTCCAAATATTTCTATAAATATGCTCTTAGTTTATCAGATCGCTCAAATAGGTAAAAATGTTGAATTTACATCAGATTCAGTTTATGTACTTGACATGCATGACAATTACATTATTTAAATTGGTGAGGTAGATCATGAGTCAAGGTTGTATAAATTCACTAAGTTTTATGATAATGACTCCTCTTTACTACTTACACATGATGATGATAATAACAGAGTATTTTTTATGATTGGAGCTACGTGAGACATTCTCCAGCTTACAAACCTGAGAGAAATCCCCTGAGAGGGGTTTGTAGTTCCTATCTGATATAGAGAAGGAACGTAGAGATGGCCTCCTCTTTACAGGAATTTGAGAAGAACTCCAGATGATTCTCCTGTGTAACGCGGTGAGAAAGGAGATCTGTAGAGTTGGACGTACCTATGGCTGAGCACAAGGTGAATGTGTGAAATCCCAAACTATTGGGTGCATCGTCATGTGAACAGAAATGAAGATTATGTATTAGCCTCCTCTGAGCGGAATATTTGACGAGAAACTCCAGATGAATCTCCTATGTAATTTAGTGGGAAATAATATCTGTTGAATGGACGTGCCTGTGGATGAGCACAGGTGAACATGATCCTAGTGGTTGAGCACTAGTGAAGAAGTGGTTCTTCTGTGTAATGCATTGAGCCAATGATATGGACATCCCTATGGATGTGCCCCTAGTGTATGATCACTAGTGGGTGTGTAAGATCCCTTTATATATTATTCAAGAGTCAGACATGCCTGTAACCTTAATTGTAATGTAAAGGGTACATGTCGGCCCCACCTTAATGTGACTAGTACACCTTCTTGGGAAAAGTGTGCACCTCTCTTGGGCACTAGTCTTCTAGGGTTTAAGCACCCTCTTGTGTGCTAGGTTTTCTTGGTGGTGAAGGTATTTCTCTTAAAGAAGATATCAACGGATTTGGATGGGTTTTCCTCCCTTGTTTAAAAGGATGTCCCAATATACTTCTTGTGTTCTTGTGCATAGTGCTTCTTCTTGTGATCTTGGTTGCTACAACATTAATGGTTATCAAATGCTAAAATGGAATGAACTTCATTTTTAACCATTCTTATTGAAAAATCAACATGGTATCAGAGCATAGGTCTTGAAGAACCCTTGTACAATCTTTCAAAAGGATAAACTGTCCTCCTTCTACAAGTTCCATGCGACCTCTAGGGTTTCTGCAGAAATTCGTATGAACCTCACTTGATTAGCCCTTTCACCTCTTTATAAGTGGGTGTTGGAGCTAAAACTTGGACCAATTTGTACAGCCCTGCTCAACGCATCTCCAGAGACCTTCAAAATCAAATTCTGAGGATTTTTAGTTTTTGGCCCTAGGGTTTCTAAGGTGCCGAAATTGATTGGAGAATCTTGATCTTAGATTTATGGAACTTCTTGAAGAAACATTTTTCTTAATTCCACAAGCATTTCTATGACACTATCAAGTTGATTGTTGGAAGTCATAATTCCAAAAAAATCCAAGGTTACTAATTCAACCTAATAATTAGGTTTTCAAAATCCAGTTGGAGAGAGTTTGAAGAAACCAAACAAATGAAGAATAGAGCCTTAGTAGAAGATAGGCTTGATGGAGCAAGCAACTTTAGCTCCTGGAAATCAAGGCTTCATGTCACCCTTGAAGAAGATGGCCTTTTGTATGTGGTAACTAAAACCTTGCCAGACACAGCTACAGATGTAGAGAAGAAGATAAGAAAGGAAGAAGATGTCAAAGCAAGAAAATTAATCATCTACTCAGTAAGAGATCATCTATTGCCACGTATTGCCAACCTGAAGACAAATTATGATAGTTATGAAGCATTAAAAGAAATGTTTGAAAGTGACAACACCCTATGAGCTCTTACCTTGAAGAGACAACTTCAAAGTACTAAGATGACAAAATGTGACACAATTGCCATCTTTATGAAGATATTAGAGATTAAAGAACAACTAGAAACCATTGGAGAAATTGCGTCTGATAGAGAACTTGTCTTAACCACTCTCAACAACCTTCCAAAATAGTGGGATCCTTTTCTTCATAGTATCATTGTAAGAGAAGCTCTACCAACCTTTGATTTTCTATGGACAGACTGTACTCAAGAATAACTTAGACTTAGAAATAGGGGAGTGGAAGATTCCTCAGAAGAAAATCATGTTCTTGCACTTCATACAAAGAAAGAAGGAAAATTCAAAATAAATTTCAAACAAACATTCAAAGATRAAAAGTATTCATCAAATACAGGTTATCAAAGAAGAGATGTTTCAGAAATTTAGTGCTTCAGATGTGACAAATATGGACACTATGCAAGAAATTGTCCAACCAGGAAGAAGGGAAGACAATATGCTTCTACCGCTGACATTGATCCAGATCCACCTAAAAAGAATGAAGATAAGAGAGAGGAGAAGTACTTACTCTAAAATCTAAAGCATGACTAGAAACCATGTAAATAAATTGATCTCTAATTTTATAGTTGATTGCATTTTTTAATAAATGAAGGATATTATCCCTAGTATTGGAGCCCTCAAAGACTTGGACCATTATCCCTAGTATGGAAGTCCAAACCATATTTGATTGATTATTATGCGATAAAATAATATATGTTGTCCTTAAAGAAGAGATACCCATTCAAAAAACCCATAGAATCTCAGATGGAGATTTACAGTGAGACAAAACCTTCTCCCCCTTCAATAGTCAATAGGGAGACAGACATCATTCCAACTAATCCAGTTGCTCCAGTTGATATAACTAGAGATATTACAGTGGGGCATAAAATGCATGCCTATGATCTACAAAACTCTGCTAAAATACATAGAGACATACAAGTCCCTCAAGGGACACCTTGAGAAAGCAAAAGAGTTTTCAAAATTATCCTTCAATCATGAGCCACTTCATTGAAGAAACAAAAAGAGAAATAAGTATGGAAAGATGTCATAACAGAAGAATACCAGTTTATCTTAAAGAATGATGTATAAGATATTATTCAGAAACCAGAAGGGAAGTCTATGGTAACTTCCAAGTAGAGAAAGCATGTAGTTGACAAAAGTGTCAAGAAATACAAAACTAGAGCACTCTCACAAATAGAGGGAGTTGTCTATGATGAGACACTTGATCCAATGAGACCAATACACTTCCATCCATACTACCATCCATGAGTTGGAAAAAATATCAGATGAATGGATTCTTGATGTGTTTGAGTCTCAGCAAGAGTATTTTTGATCCAAAGCCTATATTACTACAATGTTGGTGACAAGAGCTTGTTTTTGATAACTTAATCAGAAATCCTTATTGTTGAAAACAAGCAAGCCTTGACTTCTGATTTTTTAGATGAAGGATCTGAGTATGATGTACTACTTATTGGGACAAGAAGTATGATGTACTACTTCTTGGGACAAGAAGTATGACAGAGGACCAATAATATTTTCCTAAGTCAAGGAAAGTATACAGTGGGAATATTAAAGAAGTTCAGTATAACATAATGCAAAACCACCGTGATGAATTTGAAGAAAATCAATGATGATGCCTCAGACAGGGAGTGATCCATAGCTGATTGGACCATTGATGCATTTGGATAACCCCAAACCTGATTCATTCCTTGTGATGAATGTACTTAGACAATCCACGAGCCAACCGAGACAGACTCACTTGATAGCAGTAAAACATATATTGAGATATACCCCCAGTGTGAACTTGAGTTTGTAGGATATGCAGATACAGATTGAGAAGAGAGTACAATGGACTAGAAGAGAACATACAATTGTTGTCTTATCATAAAAGTTTTCATGGTTTCGTTATGCAACATGAAACAAAATCTTTGTGACCTTGAATACCACAGAATCAGAGTATGTATCATTGAGTGTGCGAAGTAGTATGAATTCACAAGCTTCTGATAGATTTACTTGATCATAAGATGGATCCTATGATGATAACCAGAGATGTGTGTAAATCTCCTTGAGAACCCAGTGTTTCAGACATATCAAAACATGTTGAGATAAAACATCATTATATCAGAGATATGATGTAGAGGAAAATAGTACACATACAATACCTTCCTACACATGAGCAGATTGTAGACATCTTCACCAAATTAACTTGGTGAAGAATACCTCCCTAGTTGAGAGGGAGTGTTGATGACTAAATCCAATACAAAGTTCAAAGTACATATGTGTGAGACTTGGCATGATGAAGAATCCCTCCCTAGATGAGAGGGAGTGTTGATGATTGCAACTACATGAGACATTCTCCAGCTTACAAACCTAAGAGAAAGCCCCTGAGAGGGGTGTTTGGCTCCTATCTGAGACAGAGTAGGAACATAGAGATGGCCTCCTCCTTATAGGTATTTGAGAAGAACTCCATATGATTCTCCTATGTAACACAGTGAGAAAGGTGGCCTGTAGAGTTGGACATACTTGTGGCTGAGAACAAGGTGAACGTGTGAAATCCCAAAGTTATGGGGGCATCGTCATGAGAATAGAAATGAAGATGATGTATTATCCTCCTCTGAGAAGAATAGTTGACAAGAAATCCAGATAACTCTCCTATGTAATAGAGTGGGAAATAAGAAATGTTGAGTGGGAGTGCTTGTGGACGAGCACAAGTGAACGTGATCCTAGTGGTTGAGCACTAGTGAAGAAGTGGTTCTTCTGTGTAATGAAATGATATAGTGTTATGGAGATCCCTATGGATGTGCCCCTAGTGGATGAGCACTAGTGGGTGTGTAATATCCCTTTTCTATATTATTCAAGTTTCAAACCTACCTGTAACCCTAATTGTAATGTAAAGGGTATAGGTCGGCCCCACCTTAATGTGACCGGTAATTAATGTAAAAGATAATTAATCTAGTTAATATTAATTATATTATGATATAGTGATGTTGAACCTATTGTGACAATAGACACTTTTGTTGACAGGTTCAGTCCAATATAAGTAAAGGTAAATTCTCCATTGAGGAAACATATCTTTTGTGAGAGTTTGGAAATTTAAGAAAGTACACCTTCTTGGGAAAAGTGTGCACCTCTCTTGGGCGCTAGTATTCTAGGGTTTAAGAACCCTCTTGTGTTCTAGGTTTTCTTGGTGGTGAAGGTATTTCTCTTTAATAATATAGAAAAGGATTTGGTTGGGTTTTCTTCCCTTGTTGAGAAGGGTTTCCCATGATACTTCTTGTGTTCTTGTGCATGGTGCTTCTTCTTGTGATATTGGTTGTTGCAACATTAATGGTTATCAAATGCTAAAATGGAATGAACTTCATTCTTAACCTTTCTTATTGAAAAATAAACAAGTATGGCATGATATATTTGGTCATTAAAAATTTAGGTACATGCAACGACTTCCCAAGAATGGAATGGTTAAAGGCTTGCCATATATTTACTTTTCTGAAGGGGTTTGTGAAGGCTGCATTCTTAGTAAGCATCCTAAAGAGAAATTTGAAAAGGGGAAGGAAAGGAGAGCCTCATCTTCCTTGGAGCTTGTTCACAATGATCTCATGGGTCCATTTCCACATCCGTTCATCAACAAATCAAGGTATGTACTCACATTTATTGATGATTACTCACACTATACTTGGGTTTATGTTTTCAGGAAAAAGTATGAAGTTTTTTATCATCTCAAAGAATTCAAATCTCTAGTAGAGACATAGACCGAGAAGAAGATCAAGAACCTCTGTATAGATAATGGGGGGGGGTTATATCAACAAAGATGTTCAAAATATTTTTTGTGAGGCCAGTATCCAGGTGTAGCATACAGTTCCATACACTCCACAATAGAATGGAGGTTCTAAAAGGAAGAACGGATCTCTTAAGGAGATGACCGGATGCATTTTTCATGCAAGGTATCTTCATTCCAATCTTTGGGTTGAGGCACTTAACTATGCTTCTTACATACATAATAGATCTCCTCATATATTTGTTGAGGAGATGACACCTTTTGAGGCTTGGAAAGGTGACAAACCAGATGTCACACACTTCCATATCTTTGGATCTCAAGTGTGGGCCCATATTCCTTCTGAAAAGAGGAAAGCATTATATACACATAGAACACCTTGCATCTTTGTGGGATATCCTGATGATGTGAATGGGTACAGGTTGATATATCCCTCTATAGAATGACTCATCATTGAGAGAAGTGTCTAGTTTGAGGAGAGTCATTTTCATGCACCACGAGAGCAACATGCAGATACACTTGTCCTTCCATCAGTTCCAAACACCAAATATGATGATTACATACAATCAAGTGCTACATATTTATAATCATATTGAGAGTATTATGTACATGGATTTGAGCAGGTAGTACAGTAAGATGAGGAACCAATGCCAGAAATTTAGCATATGCCCAAGTGGGCATAGTCCACACTTCATGAATAAGGAAACCTTGTAGAGAATCCATTGGATTCGAGGAGGACTCGATATCAGCATAAGGAGCCTTCTCATGTAATTTTATCTTCTAAACCAATGATTCCCATTCATTTATATATGGTTCAATATTTTGATCCCCAACTCTACAATGTTGTTGTGGGAAATCCATTATGGGAAGAAACCATGCAAGAGGAGTATGACTTACTCCTAGAGAGTCATACTTGGTATATGGTTCCACTTTGACCAAGGAGGAAACTTGTCAGATGAAAATGGGTCTATAAGACCAAGAGAGTAGCGGATGGTCAGGTGAGAAGGTACAAGGAAATATTAGTTTCAAAATTATTTCAATATATTCATGGGATAGATTATTATGAGAGATTTTCTCCTGTAACAAAGATGGACTCCATTCACTTGGTTCTAGCCATTGCAACAACCAAAGGATGGGAATATCACCATATGGACGTGAAGAATGATTTTCTTCACGGTGATATTTCAGAGGACACCTACATGGAGAAGCCATCGGGGCATTGATATTAGGGTAGCTATAGGAGGTATTTACCTACACATGTAACCCTAACAAGAATAGAATATTCTGGGAAGAAAGAAGAAACCATAAAGCATTGAACATAACCTTAGAAGACAATTTGGCTCAAGGAAATATTTAATATTAAGTGTTTAGCCTCTAGAATGAGAAGTCGGCCCAGATAGCTCAGGAAAAAAAGTATAAATACAGGAAGGTAGATCTCATTTGGTACAAACAGCTCAAAATTGCAGCAGTGAAGAAGTGTGCAGTACAGAAACTAGGAAGTGTGCAAGTCTGGGGAGCAGTTGCAGTTGCAACTACTGCAATCTGTATTTCTCGATTTAAGATCGGAATTTCTATTGGTTATGGTTTGGAATTTATACCTTGTATGCTATCTCTATAGAGAGGTATGCTACATTTATTAGCTATTAGGCCTAGGGTTTGCTTCCAGAATCATTCTCTATCAAGTTTAAGGTGCTTGGGGGTGGCTTTGGCCTATGGTTGGGTGACAATATTGCTATATTGTTTATGGTTAAACAAGAACACCCATTATTCCTAACAAGTTATGGGCCCACATTATGTTTGGATAGTCTAGTCGCTGGAAGATAGATTGGGAGGATTTTCTTAGTTACAGTTGCAGTTGCAGTCAGTTTTTGTTGCAACAATGAAACCCTAAACCTCTTTTTGAGGCACCTTAAGTGAAGAGATTGACCTAATTTATGGATAGCCTAGTGTACCACTTGGTACTCTCAGCAATCTAAGATGTCAAGTTTAAGTTTTTGGTCAAAGTCAAAGGTTGACAAAGTCAAAAAAGTTATGACTTACTCTATGAAGTTAGAAAACAAGTTAGAAGGGGATTCTATCTTCAGAGCATGAAAGACAAGGATTGACCTCATCCTTTCCAAGAATAAAGTGTTGGATATCGTGAAAGGAAATATCGTGGAACCATGGTTCAAAGAAGGAAAAGAGAAGGAACCTCAGAACGTTGCAGTTATGGAGAAGTTCAAAGACAATGAAATCAATTCCATGAGTATCATAGTGGACTCTATAAAATTCCACTTGATACCCTACATCTCCCATCTTGACTCATCTAAGAAAATGTACAATTCCCTAACTAGCCTCTTCTCAGTTAGAAACATTGGACAAGTAATGAGTCTAAGAATGAACTCTGTGACATGAAAATGAATGATGATGACAACATAACATCATACTTTGTGAGAATATATCAGTTAAGAGATCAACTACAAGATATTGAAGAAATCATTTCAGAGAAGGAACTGGTAAATATAGTACTCAATGGACTTCCCAAGACATGAGATGCATTTGTCGCAAGCATGAATACAAGAAAGGAGTATCCCACATTTGAATAAATTTGGACTTCTTGTGCACAAGAAGAATCAAGGATTAGCGCAAAAACGAAATCCCAAAAGAAACATGATGATCAAGCTTTAACAACAAAGTTCAATAATTTCAGGAATAAGAAAATTTTTGGCTCAAGGAAGAAACCAAATCAAGAAAAGGATATGTCAAAGGTACAATGCTTCAATTGTCGAAAATATGGTGACTATAGGAACCATTGTCCTGAGTTAAATAAAATGAAGGAAACAAATGAAGCAACAATTGCCGAAGAAAGGGAATCCTCAAAGAAAGTCAAACAAGATAAAACAAACTTCTTCTTCTAAGTCAAGGTAACAATATTCCTCATAATTCTTGTACATACCATGTTTACATAGTTTTTGTACAGAGCTTGCATATCTATTTCTTAGAAGATAATATGTTCAAAGAGAAACAATACATGAGGAAGAATAACAAGATAAGGATTGTTATCACGATGACTACAAGTCAAGCAATACACATGAAAAGATGAAGTACATTAACAATCCTTGGTAAAAATTCCTGTGAAAGCTATTACATAAGTAAAAGTTGCAAGATAAGACAAAATCAGAATCAAACTTGAAGAAATCTGGAAGAAGTAAAAACAAAAATAAGTCAGCAAATCAAAAGGAAATTACAAAAATACTTGTGACACCTTGCAGAAGGAAATAAGGATGCAGACGAAAGCGTGTAATCTCTTATATGGAGGAAGATGATTATATAATTCCAAAATAAAAACATGCATTCATGCATGAGCAAAGGATTAGGAGGGAGATAATCCTAAATTAATGTGATCCATTGAGGATTATGAAGTATCTATCCATGTTCCCATTGATGGTAGCATCCATGAAAAGCAACACATGTTCATTTTGACTTTAGAAGAAGTCTTATTCGAAAAGAAGCCTTAAAGTATCCCTATTTGTCCATCCAAATCCATGATCATATGATAAAAGGAAGAAGTTGGAATCTTCAGGGCATGGAATCTATAGAAAACTCCATGGACCCAAGAGCTAAAAARAAACATGAGGAAGAATATGAAGATTCCAAGAGAGAGAAAATATAGAACAACCAGTCATTATATAAAGAATCACAAGACTATCAGCTTGGCTTGAACCCACTAGAAGCAATCAAGTAGAAGAAATGGAAGTTGTGATGAAGAGAAATGTATGAAAGACTTATGAATGGAAGCACTGTGAGATTCAGAACTAGAGGCTCTCCCAGATGGAGGGAGAAGACTATGATGATAGATTGTTCCATTAACCAGATATACCTCTACCTGATCCATTATATCTTCTGCAATATCCATGGGTTGGATTTTACACATCAGATGAATGTAAGGATTGTTCTACTCAATAGAGTAATTGAACAAGAAGCATATGTAGAGAAGCCTCAAGGTTTTGATATATACCAGAAAGAGACCCATGTATGTAGATATAAGAATACCTTGTATGGATTCAAACAACTTAGTGAAGAACCTCACATGCACAACAAAAGCATGGTGAAAACTTTCTTCTACCTCTACCTCTACCTGAGCCATTATATCTTCTGCAATATCCATGGGTTGGATTTTACATCAGATGAATGTAAGGACTGTTCTACTCAATAGAGTAATTGAACAAGAAGAATATGTAGAGAAACCTAAAGGTTTTGATATATACCAGAAAGAGACCCATGTATGCAGATATAAGAAGACCTTGTATGGATTCAAACAACTTAGTGCAGAACCTCACATGCACAATAGAAGCATGGTGAAAACTTTCTATAACAAAGACAATGTATCATAATGGTTACTTAGAAGTCTAGGATGATGGATTGATAATACATGACAAACTTTCATGATGATAGAAGAAGTGCTACTTGGATATGTTTCATTTTGAGCCTTGCCACATTTTCATGAGCTAGCAAGAAACAAAAGTGTTGAATTCAACCATGATATATTGTAATGATCAGAGCCATATGAAGCCTTCAGATAAAACCAGTGTTCCAGACAGACCGAAGTACATTGATATCAAGCGTTACATTCTTCATGATGAAGTCTAGAAAATAGAAGTGGTTCTCCAACATATCTCCACAGATGAGTAGATAGAAGATATTTTGGTAAAGCCTTTGTCTAAGAGGAAAAAGTTTGCGTACTCAAGAAACAAGTTGGATCTCATGGAGACGAATTCCCTATTGAAAAAGGAAGAGACTACTCCTAGGTTGGGAGGGATCACTAATGTGTTATTGATTTGTGGACAATCATTTTTCAGTTCTTAAAATAGTCCAGGATGAGCAGTTCCTTTCCAGTTTGAAAAGTCGTGTGAGATTTTTTACGGATAGGTATTTTCTAGTTCGGAAAATGGTCCAGATCGGAAAGTCATTTTCATAATGAAAATGGTTCGATAGATTTTTGATGTACCATAGACATCGATTCCCCTTGTGGCGAGTGTGGGGTAATGGTATAGGACAATAATTCTTCTTGGAAGTCACTCTGAGTAGTGGTCAAGTATAATGGTCTACCTTGTTGGGATGTCATTATTTCGAAGTTCACAGTTGTGAGCTGTTTCGAAGAATGGTATGTTTTGGAGGTTGGTGCAGGACATCCATTTCTATTAGGAAATGGTCCAAACATTCATTCCCTAGGGTGGACTCATTCTCTCCAGGTTGCACTATGTTTAGTGCCGGAGGAATGGTCCAGTTAGGTGAATGGTCCAGGTTCAAAAATCAAGGACAGGCATTCCCTAGGGTAGACTCATTCTATCAAAGTTGCACTATGTTTAGTGTTGGAGGAATGGCCCATTTAGGTGAATGGTCCAGGCTCAAAATCAGGTACAATTATTCTTCTATGCTTGAGAAGAATAGTCCAGATATCCCATGGATGATTTTTTACTTTCTAAGGGAAGATGCTCTTCCAGATATCACAGATGTGAGTGGAAGAATGGCCCAAATGACTCAGTTTATATCATTATATTGTTTTCTATGCAGGTTGATATCAGATGATATGATTTCTATGGAGACTGTATGTCTTTGGACAATAGATATATTCTACTGTGGTGGATGTGTTCCACTGGTTGTGACTATAAGTCACTGATTAAGTAGTCATGTGCTACTTGGTGTGGTAGTGTACCAATGGATTGTAGTTGTGTACTACTATGGATAAACACATTTGTGTTCTATTGAATGACATTGTTCTGATTTCCATGTAGACTATCAGTAGTGTTGAAAATGATTATCATCTAGATGGATAGTCAGTGTTCTTGTGGACATACATTCTCCTGGAGAAGAATGGTCCAGATAGAACAAATTTTTGGTGGACAGGTATTCTCTCTATGGGGAATGGTCCAGGTTGACAATTTGTTGACATGTCATGGACTAGTATTTTCCTAAGGAACAGATTGTGGCCTAAATAGGAAAATGGTTCAGGACCAATATTTTCTAAGGCATATAGGTTGAAAGGAATCTCTATGGTACATATGACTCAATTAGAAAATATTCCTATAGGAATGGATTATGTAGTTCATGGCGTAGCTTTTATCATCTGTTGGGATAGTCATTCTTCTAGGATGTAAGTCCAGGTTAGAAGAATGGTCCTTGTATCACTATGTTGAGTGAGTGACTTATTCAACATCATGCCTGATTACTCAAATGGAGTATGGATTTGAGAGATGATGCAGTTAATTCTATCAGTTGATAGTGATGATGGTGCTCGTGATCTAATCATGAGATAGTTTGTATAGCTATGATGATGCTATCGGTTGAATGGTATGTTTTTGCTCAATACCATTGCCTTCAATACCTCCCTAGCTAGGAGGGAGTGCTGATATTATGGTAGCTGCAGGAGGTATTTGCCTCCACATGTAACCCTAACGAGAAAAGAATATTCTGGAAAGCAAGAAGAAACCTTAAAGCATTGAACATAAACTTAGAAGACAAGTAGGCTCAATGAAATATTTAATATTAAGTGTTTAGACTCTTTAAAGAGAGTTCGGCCCAGACAGCTCAAGAAAAACAATATAAATACAAGAAGCCATGTCTCATTTTGTACACACAACTCGAAATTACAACAATGAAGAAGTGTGCATTGCAGAAACTGGGAAGTGTACAACTATGGGGAGTAGTTGCAGCTGCAACTACTGCAATTTGTATTTCTCGGATTAGGCTCGTAATTTATATTGGTTATGGTTTGGACTTTCTTCCTTGTATGCTAGCTCTGGAGAGAGGTACGCTACATTCATTGGCTATTAGGCCTAGGTTTTTCTTCTGAAATCATTCTCTATCAAGGTTAAGGTGCTTCGGGGTGACTTCGACCTATGGTTGGGTGACAATATTTCTATATTGTCTATGGTTAAACGAGAAAACCTATTATTTATAACATGGGGTTCATTCATAAATCGTATTTAGTATGCAGACTGAAGAAGTCTCTCTATGGCCTCAAGCAAGCACCCAGAGCATGGTATGAAAAGATGGATTCTTATGTTCTTTCACATTATTTTGTTATATGTAATTATGATTGCAATGCTTACATGCTGAGGACTATTTACTCTTTGATGATTTTAGTACTCTATGTTGATGATATTTTGATCATTGGTATCTTTTGTTCAGCCATTTCTATGGTCAAAGATATTTTGTATGACAAATGATCTATGACGGACATGGGTCCATTTCAATTCTTTCTTGGTCTTGAGATTATTCAGGTTTCTTTTGGTATCAAAATTCATCAAGCTAAGTATGCTAGGGATATTTTGGTTAGATTACACATGAAAGATTATAAATTTGCACCTACACCCTTCTTATTTGGGATCAGACTTGAGGATGGAGGGGATACACCATTAGTGGAAGACACTTTGTATCGACAGTTGGTGGGGAGCCTTTTGTATCTCACCCACACCCATCCAGATATCTTATATGTAGTAGGAGTAGTTTCCAGATACATGCAGGAGACCATGATCTACACTAGAAGGTTTCCAAGTGCATCCTTAGATATGTTCAAGGCACGATGACATATGGGATTAAATATGCACTTGGTTGTGCATTAGATCTCATAGGCTTCACAAATTCAGATTGGGATGGCGATGGAACAGATTGCAAGTCCACTTCCGGGTACACTCTCTGTTTGGGGTCAAGCCCTATTTTTTGGTCAAGTAAGAAGAAATCAACCATTGATTTATCTTCCACAGAGGTTGAGTACAAAGGAGTAGTCAACTGTGTCATTCAGGAACATTGGCGTCAACACTTCCTTACCGAGCTTGGTATCCAGTTTCATTGCTCGACTTTCATATGGTGTGACAATCAGAGTACAATGAGATTTTACAGAGATACAGTACAATGACAATGAACCAAACACATGGAGGTACACATGCATTTCATCAGATATATAGTACATGACAAGATCATTGATCTACAATTTTTCCCTTCCTTTGAACATACTTCTGACATATTCATGAAGACCTTCACTTGGATGAAGTTTCAGACTTTTTGGCATCGTCTTGGAGTGAAGAACACAATTTCCTAGTAGCTTCCTTTTCTTCTTTTGATGCATTCTCTTTTGAGGGTGGGGTTTGTTCCCACGTGGTTTTCTCTCTTTCCTCATTTTTATTCAGTGTTCATTAGTTGTATTGTAAATGAGTACCTAATATGGGCTAGTTGTTGGGACTCATTTTTTATTACTCCATAGTGATCTTCATGGGGGGTGTTGGGAATATTTCTATTTTTGACTCACCAGTTCACTATTAGTTAACTGGAGCTAGTTCTATTTTAGAATTTCCATTTTTAGACCATCAATATTATGCATGCATGCATTCCTAAGAGGCACTCATTGTTAGTTCTCTTTTCTTATTATGGAATGTTATTCCTTATATGAGTGTGTATCGCTCATTCATTCATTGTATTCAATATTTATTATCTCATTGTAGTAGTGTGAATATATTTTCTCACTCTTCCATATTGAATCTCTCATCATTTTAATGATAAGATTTTTTTGTATTTTCTTGATGTAGGTCTCCTGTGGAGGTTTCTATGAAACAATGACATGGTCATCTTGGAAATGGAGTTCCTGATATCCCTATCAGTGATAAGAAATGATATTATTTGATAGGGAGTAATTACCTTATCAAGGGAGATAATATTAGAGGGTGCACCAATTGAATTTTTAGGACACTGCCAACAGTCGATAGGAGAACCTAGATGTATATTATCATTATGCTCACTGAAAGAAGTAGTGGCCTAAAATAATTTTTCATCCTCTGGGAAGAATGTAGGTTTCCAATCTGTTTGGGGATTTTGGTCACTAGAGTGAGCAAAAAGAGACCCATTTCATTACGTTGATAGGATAACAAAGAAACACAGAACAATGATGAGTAGGTTAGTGAACCCACAAGTAAGAAATAAAGAAAATATAACAATAAAGGAATGACAAATGAAGATTACTACACAAAGAAAATATAATCAAAGGATGCATGAAATTTGACACAAATAATGGTTACCCAATAGAGAATGATCTTTGAAATTGAGAACACCAAGAGGAGAAATGTGGGATTTATGAATTCCCTATTCCTCCTAGGGAGGTCTCTTGAATCCCTCAAAGTTTATCTTTTACTCTTCTATCTTGAATTAACAATCGCAAAGAACTCTATGGAAAATATTTCCAAGAGGTGGAATGCCTTCCCTTATGCAATGCTTGCTTGAACTATTCTCAAGAGAGAAAATGGTTTATCTAAGAGTAATTGGGCAAAATAAAAATGCAATGAAATTATTCCATTGTATCATACAATGGCCATGTATTTATATTACCACAGTAAGATATTTCATAACATGTTCCAAGTGTGAATGAAAAGATTCTAGAGGTAAACCCCATCCTTTCTGTCTTTCCAAGGAAAAATTTTGGTTCGATCTTGGGGTCTTGTCCTGATTAGATTCAGTCTAAAAGTGGTTGAGGTCCGAGAAAATTCATAAATGTGTCATTTCCACATTTGCATGGGTTGAATCAGCTCCAGTTGTGTGGATCATGCAGAGTGTGCATTTGGCACTTTTCTTATCTACGTGGATGTGCACACACTGGCTTTGGTGGAAATGCACAAAAATTCATGGGCCTTTTATATGTTTTTTATCATCTTGTTAAAATAGGTTCTGTAAATGCTAGAAGTATGTTGTGTCTATGCTGGTTTTTTCTTCATCCATTGTTTGTATTTCTATGAGAAATTTTTTGGTGATAACAACGGTGAAGTTTTAATGTACAAAATGATTAAAATATTAGAAGAAACCATAAGTACATGCCATGTACAACAATGTGAGCATGGGTAAAAACTACAAGATATATCATAGAGATAAGCTACATAATCAATCCTTAAAGAATAGGAGAACCCTCTCCAAATAAACAAATACATTCATACATCACAATTCACATGTCTAAAATAATGATACATGATCTCTATATATACTTATTCACACACTGCAGAAGAGGCCCCTTTTCTATTAGGCCGACCCTATTACCGATACATTTTATCATTTCATGTACACTTAGCACCATATATTCCCCCCCTTGGGGTCATATCATATACATTTAACCTCATATACTCCCCCCTTGGGTCATAACATAGTAACCTCCTTCAAAAAAAAAAATCCTTAAAGCTTTGCAATTAAAGGATTCACATGTGATGAAATCAAGTAATACAATTTTCTTATGTTCCTTCTTTCTTCATTCCATTTATGATGATCCATACATATAAATAAACTATTTTTGTTCTTAATCCTTGGTGGCTAGTTGTTGCATAATTTTCTTTCCTTTCATTCCATGTATTGTTGTTGTAACTTATCCAATTTGTAGTGGTTGTTGGTCTCTGATAATAAATTGTTTAAGAGTGGTTTTGTGATACCTTGTTCCATGAATATTGACAATTATTCCATATTATTCCTTGATAATGTTGATATCCACCTTCTTGTCTTCCTTGAAATATTTCCTGATAATGAGAGTTTTGATATGGTTTAACATTTGACTATTTTTATTCACTCTACACGCCCATTTCATCTAGTATCTTATTTTCAAAGAAAATTACATCCTCTATCCTATTTTATTTGTCTTTGATTACTCTAACCTTGGAGATAATACCATAATATTTGGCATGTACACCCTCTATATGGAGTTCAACTTCTTCAAGTATATTCTGGTGACCTTCTTGAATCATGTCTTCTTTCTCCTTTTGAGGCTGCAATGTCACCCCATTCATAAAATTCTAACGTTCTTCTTCAATTCTAGATTTCATTTCTGATTTTACCTTGACAACATCGGTATTTAGGGATTCCTCAACCTTTCTAAAAATTTTCTCTTCAAGTCTTTTGGTAGATTCTTCATCCAAGATCCTTGTTTCTTCTTGATTTTGATAAATCTTATTTTATTCTTTTAGTATCTTAATCTCATATAGCATTTTTTATTATGTTTTCATAATCTACATATCTCGTCATATTTCTTTTTCAATTCTTCCCTTCGTCCTTTTCCCACTTCCCTTTGATACTATTTCCTTGTTTTAATTTTTGAACCTATTTAATGAGTGTCTCATTAAGGTTTTTTATATTAGATATATCACCATCCTCCTTCTTGATACCTTATTTTACTTCTTTTAACTCATCTTGAATTCTATACATTGCCTCCATTTTTGTATCCTTAATCCATTTATTTGAGAAGAGTTTTTCAAAAAAAATCCATGTGGGGGAGAGTTTAGTGCCTTTATCAAGGCTATCCAACCACTTGAAAGATTCACCAGTTAAGAAAATTTCTTCCATAAAAGGTGTCAAATCATTTTTCTTTATCATCCTCAACCATTCCCGAAGATTTATTTCATATTTATCTTCATCTCCACTAACCTTAGGAATTTCCAATGATGCTTAATTGACATCTAACCCAAACATTCAACTTACAACTTCAATATATTAAGAATAATAATCTTAAATAGTTATAATACTTGGTCCAATATAATATTCTATGTTTTCTCTTTCTAATGGCTTTTGAATCAGGTCAATCCCACATTCCAATAAAAAGTTATGATATTTTTAAGTGAACATACCTTTGAAACCCTGATTTGGATTCTGTCCTTCTACCCGACCTTCTTTTTGATGTACTTCTGACATTTAGACCCCTCTAAGTATGAAATTTATGCCTATATTATTGTGACATGTCACATATGGAATTCCATAGGTATGACCAAAATTTGATGTGCCAAGTGGAAGTTATGGTAACTTTAACAAACCTTGATGATTTTTGGCCTTTTAT
The DNA here is from genome assembly GCA_010110895.2 of Picea sitchensis. Classification (NCBI taxonomy): domain Eukaryota; kingdom Viridiplantae; phylum Streptophyta; class Pinopsida; order Pinales; family Pinaceae; genus Picea; species Picea sitchensis. The sequence continues at coordinate 91,301 of SNQJ01S0027158.1, forward strand.
GGAGATATAAATTGTACATAATGCCACGTGTCCAATATTTAATACTTGATTTTGAAAATTGTACCAAAAACACTATGGAATGCCCTCCTTCAAATGCAATTGTTTTTACAAAATATGTATCCTCTCTGAAGAATATATGATTGGTTTACCTGGAACACCTATTTTAGACTAGTTATAGGACTAGTAAAACCCCTTATCTTCCGTAGGGTATATCTACGAAAGTGTAATGACCCAAAAACTAAAAATTTTACCATAGATACCTTGATATGTATTATAAATAAACCTTGCGTTTTACTATCTAAAGCATCCTAGAAAACAAATTATAATGAAAATTCCAAGAGGACTCAATTGAAGAAGAGAAACCCTAGGATTGATGCTTTGATACCAAATGTTATGTACCAAATGCTTAAAATATCAAAATAAACAAGAAGTACACACCATGTACAAAAATGTGAGCATGGAACACAACTATAATATATATAAGTGATATAAGTTACACAATAACTCCTTAAACAATAGGAGAACCTCCTCCAAATAACCAAATGCATTCANTGAAGAAGAGAAACCCTAGGATTGATGCTTTGATACCAAATGTTATGTACCAAATGCTTAAAATATCAAAATAAACAAGAAGTACACACCATGTACAAAAATGTGAGCATGGAACACAACTATAATATATATAAGTGATATAATTTACACAATAACTCCTTAAACAATAGGAGAACCTCCTCCAAATAACCNATATATATATATATATATAGATAGATAGATAGATAGATAGATAGATAGATAGATAGATAGATAGATAGATAGATAGATAGATATACCTATCCACACACTACACATGAGGCCCCTTTAATATTAAGTTGGTCCTCTTACTTATACATTTACACATTACATGTACATTTATCCCCATATATGAGCCTCCTTAGGGTCATATCATATACATTTAACCCCATATATTCCCCCCTTGGGTCATAACAAAATTCCATAGGAAGTGTTAAAAACAACTTGGTGATGGGAGAATATACAATGAAGGTCAGGATACATAGAGGGTGTGTAGTGTCCATCCATTTATAAACATTTGAATATTTTAATTTTTGAGGTTTTATGTTGAGAAAACTTATGATAAAATTATATCATAAACATTGATGATGATGAATATTTTTGTAAATATTATTTTAGTTTATTTTATTTTACTAGAAACAAATTTAATAGAGAATCCATTTATAAAGAGTAAATCATTATTCCATGGAATAGTGAAAAGGGATAAAAATCACCAAAGTAAATATTGTTGATGAGGACAAGTGTAATCATATTCCGAAATATGTGGCAGGTGAGGGAACAAGCTAGCACAAAGTTATACCAAGAAGATTCCTTAGGGTTAGGGATGAGGCTAACTTGGAAAAAGAAAAGACCGAGGAAAGATATTCTTTTTTCAATGCAAAAAAGAAGAGAAACAAGTATAGAGGAGGCAGGACAATGTTGAGTACTTGTGTTGAGGATTTGAGTTTGATGGTTATGAGAAAGAGTCAAAATCTGATTTATCTGGAGAAGGTTATTGAAATTTTTAGTCTCTATGGAATAATTATTTAGGCTCGAGGGTGAAAAGAGAAAGTAACTTGGTTATTCTAATCTATGGTTGGGAGGAACTAGTCAATTTGTTTCTAATTTATAAAGTAGACTCAGATATATGTTCTAAATTTTATTTATTTTTATATTAAATAATTTCTCAATATTGCAATAAAAGATATTTAATAAAATTTTATAGTTTATTTTTCTATTATGTTGTAACACGTTGTAATAGTCAATTTATTATGTTACTATTGTGATTTCCTTTCATTTAATAAAGAAAATCAAATGATGGTCTCTAGATTACTATTCATTGATATTATTAACTTTTATTAGGAAATATTATTAACTTTTATCACGAAAAATATCTTACATACACTATGCACATAGTTAAAGAATATCATACCTTTTTTTATATTATATATTATATGCAAGAAATATTTTCAAGGTACAAGTCTAGTGGAAATAGACAAGAAATATAAAAAAACTACTTTTATATAATAAACTATTTTATAGACTTATAAGTATATAAGAAAAGATTCAATGCATGCATGATAATTTATATTCAAAAGACTTTCTCATAAAAATAGGAATAAGAGTATCACAATAAGAAATATTTTCTTTTAAAAAACTATAGTAAACCCCAATGAGAATGGTAGATTTTTTACATAAGAACTGACATAGAGTAATTGCTTTAGAAGCTAGAATAGCTAATAAGAAACATGGATTCTGATCCTTTATCTAGTATAATGTAAAAACAAATAACGAAATATATTAACCATGCTTAACAAAAGACACTAATATTTTAATGAAACAACATAAGAAAATAGGGTATATACCTAACTCTAGAAACAACATTTTCACAATCTTGAATTAAGTGGTAGCAGGGAAACCCTACGCTAAACTCACATGTTTCGCATAGAATGAAACATTTGAAGTCTATCTAGTCTCGAACGGCCATTGAATAAAAGTGAAGCATAGAAATAAAAACATTGTTTACATAGAGCTCTTAAAGCAGATCTTAGATTCCATATTAACACAATGACCTTAAAAAGAATCATGTGAATAGAAATGCAAAGGTTCTAGGGTTCCAAAGAAACCTTGTATATTAATTCAGAGAAAATACCCGACAACATGGAGCTTCTATGGAGAAACTTCTTGCACCAAGGTAATGGGTCACGGGAGAAAACTTTAGATCAAGAAGGAAATAAATCTAGCAAATGAATTTTACCAGTGAACTCGGAGAGATGAGGAGATATAATGCTAAGATAAAGCATGCATATTATAACAATTGCAAACAACCAAAATATATTTCATAAACCATAATATGAGTACAAGTAGTGTATAATACACTTATCCATTTCAATACATGAAGAGAGCCGCACCATAATCAAAATATGAGGGGAACGATCTTAGTCGATCATTACACATAATATAAGTTTAAATACGAATTTGTGAAGGCTCAATGAAGCCATTAAACCTTTGGAAGTGATATACATAGTTCATCCTTTCTATTAAACTCTAGAAAGGATCTGAAATCCCAGAGAAACTATATGTTTTTCATGGGTAAAACCAAGGAATGATCACAACAAAATATTTCCAAAGAGAAGCCTGGACCGTGATGCAAAACAAAACCAAGTTATATTTAGTTTATATAACTCATACTCAGGTATGAAAATGTACTTTTCCAAGCTGGAAATGGTATATAAAACTTACTCATTCCTGTGTAATCAGAATATACATTGGAGACCGTGAGTATGTGTCTTCGATGGTGGCATTAATCTATAAATCCCTAAAAAAAAAAAAAAAAAAAAATAGAATAGAGACGAAGATAAAACAAGAACCAAACAAATGTGAACACAAGCTCGACATATATTAAGTCAACAATAATCTCACCATTTCTTCCATAACCTGTTGAGTCTCTATGGTTCAAGTTTATGTTATAATTCATTTTTTTCACATAATTCTACGAAACCCTAAGTCGACAAAGTGTGGAAAAACCCCAGATATCATCAATCGACAACTAAAAATGAAAGTGTGGTATGATACAAAACACAAATTTCCCAACAATAGTAATGTAGACGTATGAGGTTAGGTGTCATACTGTTAGTAGACTCAACTAGTGTCATGATGTGGACACCTATGGCTTAGTTTCGTCTTGTAAACTAGAGTCTCATCACACCACGATATTAATAATGTCGTATTAATCCAACACTTGAAACAACGTGATGGTTAGAACCTTTCAGCTTGGGTTTGATCGTGGTGAACGTGAAGTCTCTAATAACAAAGGTTTGATTAAAATAATAGAGGGATTAAACGCTCCAGTTCATAACTCGTATGGTAGAATAAATTCATACAATTTATAACTATATTTAGGTTGAAGAATGAGGTTTTATGGTAATATTCTTATTTATATATATATATATATATATATATATCCGAGGCGGTCGTGGCTCTCGAGAAATTTTCAAGCTAGGGTTTAATAGTCTGGTGTCAGCAGTGGCCAACATGGTCACCAAAGGGGGAGGGAATACAACTCCTTCATACAAGCATGTAGTGGTGGACAAAGGGAAGGCTCACGAGGCGGTGGTTTTAAAGAACCTCTGACAGGAACCTCGAGATCAAGATTGGAAAAGAGAATCAAGAGGGCAACCAAGAAAAAAATGATTACGTGGGGGAAGGAGCCAGAGAAGCCCAGAACGGTGCATAGGCAACTGCGAACCCCAGGGGGTAGATAGGCACAACCTGTGTAAACCTAAAAAAACACTAATACCAAAGGATATACGGGAAGACCCCCAAACACAACTCTTTCAGGATCAAATGAAGACGCATGCACTGATCTACAAGTTCATGGGCTTGTGGCCCATAGAAAAAACATTGTGCAACTGG
>SNQJ01S0027158.1:130032-150226 GCA_010110895.2 Picea sitchensis
TGAGGGAAAACTAAGACAGTCACTCACGACGATTCTAAGGGGCCCTTAGTCTCTCACAAGGTCACCTAATGGAGTATTGACTCCAAGGGTTGGACAACTACCAAAATCATTCAAAGGCGAGTGGCATCCTCGAAGCACGTAGTGTGTCTTGAAGGGCACATCGCATAATTAAAACTTAAATAAAGGAGAGTGTCACCCTTGGAGCATGGAGTGCGTCTTGAAGGGAACATCGCGATTTTTAATATAGGTGAGTCAATGAACCTAGGTTCCTAGAAAACAATATTTGTTTGACATGGTCGGACTTAAAATAATTAATAAATGAGTAATTTTTATTAATTATAAAATCTCCTTAAAATTTTTAAGCCTAGTTTAAAAATTTGAGCCTAAGTCTAAAGTGGGTAAGAAGACAAAAAATTAAATTATAAATTTAATAAATGGTGGGGGATGAAGAAAAATAAAGTTAGGAATTGAAAGAGTAAAAATTTATATCCAAAGATTTAATTATATAATGTGTGAAAAAGAATACCAAATTGGAACGAAGATAATAAAGGAAATAAATATAAAAAGGGGAATATGGAAGCATAGAAAGGAATCTAGTCTAGTCTAGTTAAAAGAACCTTCCTAAATTAAACACAACTAAGTTCTAGAAAGGCGTCAGTCATTAAAAATGAAATAGAGAGAATAAAGGGACATCTAGGAGTGATTTTAGGAGCACTTTTAGGATAGGTGAGAGAAATTAAAATTTAATTAAATTAAATGGTGAATTTATTGGTGCAACTAAGGGAACAAGTGACAAGTGTACGGGGGGAGTAATTCCTAATTATTTTTTAATAAAACGAATTAAACGTGTAAATGGAAAGTGGTCACTAAGAAAAATTCTATAAAGGAAATGGTAGAGAAGATTAATGGATCATGACTAGTATGCGTAAAGTTATGCTACCAGAATTTCGTTGATTGATTTTACTTGTGAGATTTGGGATACCCAGCTCGAGAGAGAGAGTGGTAGCTCGACCTTGCGAGGTGAGATGGGAGCTAGAGTTTTTTGGTTGTGTTTGTGTGTGGCCCCATTGTCACTCAGGGGGATAAGGGGGAAGAAGAGTACCCCTAGCGTTGGCTGGGAGGTACCGGTGAAGTCTTCATGGTTAGCAAGTGGGGAGCTCGACGGAGTGCACGCGTGGTGGAACATCTTCGACTTCTCTCCTTCAGTCACATTATTTTCATTTGAGATCACATTATATTCAGTTTTATTTGTATGTATGGATTTAGATTTAGTTTCTTGATAGATGGACTTGTGAAGCCTGGTGACTGTTGAATGTGGCTTATGTGACCTTATATCACCTACATCCTCTATGATTTATTAAAGCCTCTATTTATTTTCAAAACCTTCGTCAGTTTCCTTCATCCAAAATTTTTATGAGATTGACTAAAAGTCTTTGTGTTTTTATTATGAGTTAATTTCTACTTTTCTAGTATATCCAAGCACTCAACCTATGCTTTTTTTTTACTCAAGGCTCTGCACCTTTACCCCTTTCCCAACAGCCTCCCATATCTTTACCTCTAAGTGTGGTGGAAAACCACGCGAATTTCGCTCAACATATTATGGGGTTTAATGTCCTAAAAATCTGCCATCTCATTATGCCATCATATTTTATTCCTTTAGGGGTTTAATCTGGTGAATTGACTCTAAGTTGAGATGAAAAATAATCATTCCTTTCTTGGAAATTTTGCTTGTTTGTTGGGTGAGTAATTCTCATAAAACCAAATGATAAACTCAGTAAAAGGGTAAGTTTGAGGGACGATAACTATGGCATGTTTTGTACAGGATCACCTCGACGTTTTTTCTCTTAAATCCCTTGCCCATCGAATAAAATTCCATTTTGGTCTTCGTTGGCCTGCCATGCTATAGAATTTGGGGAACTGAATCCCAACATTTTTCCCTTTTTAAAGAATCAACATTTCCTTATTTATTCCCTACAACCATTTCTTAAATCTCGACGAATTTACCCAATTTATCCATGCATTTTAAACCAAAACGTGTTTTACCTGTGAACTACCCAGCTGGGAGAATCTCGACGCATCCCTTCCTCAAACCCTCTATGTTTTTCCCAGAGACAATTAGTCGAGGGTTTACTCAATGTTTGAAGATCCTCTCTGTCTATGCCCCTTATTCTACCCAGGATTAGTGTCCCTCCTGGCCTCGAACTTTGGACATGGAATGATGGCGAAATCGAAATGATTTGTTTTAAATTGATTTGTATAGTTTTCTGGGAAGGAGGGGAAAGGAAGTAAAGTGGATTAGTATGGTACAATATAAAATGTGATCCTTCTTTCTCCCTTTTTAACTTAATGATTTTAAAATTTTAGTTTAATATTTTTTTTAAAACGTAAGTGGGATTAATGATTTGTTGTTTCCAATGTATAGTTGAATTGAGCCCTCATCAATGTATTCATTTAATGTAATTCTTTAATAACGGTAAATTTTTATTAATAATTGTTTATTCAATAATATTATAATGGTATATTATTGAATATGATTGTTTTATTGAATAATAATGTTATGGTGATAATTATTGAATATGATTATTTATTCAAACATTTATTTTAATAATGAGAAATGTTTGTATAATTATAACTATACTTGAAGGGGTGACATCATAATGGTACATATATATAGTGATGTTTAGAGAGGTTGGGGAAAGCTTAGATGTAGTTAGGTATGTTCCATTTAACCTAGTCAGATCACTTTTAAGTTAGACAAATGAATCACTTATGGATTGATTTTATGAAGATAAATTGGTGTATCCCATTACGCCTTGAATAATGTGGAAGTATGGTTGATTTAGCAAGTGATTAATCGCGCGTTGAATTTAAGAAATTATATTTTGCCACTGAACTATGTTGACAGATAATTTCCTAAGTGATTGGATTATGTGCGCTCCTTGAATAATGATGATTTATGTTTAATTAAGTGATTGATATTAAATGTGCGCATCAAATTATGTTGATTTATGATTAATTCTATAGTTAGATCACGCGCACGTCTAAAAAATAAAGTGATTACACTTGTGCCTCAAACCTTGTCGTCATATGAATGATGATTTTTTTACATTCTATTGCACTTTTGAATTTAATGTTGATCACTCTTGCATCATGAATAAGTTGCTAATTTACACTTGCATCCATTAAATTGATGTATGATTGATTGAGTAGATATATCTTGTCGCACCATGAAATAACTTGATAAATTACTCTTGTGCAATGATTATGATTTATGAATGTTTAGGTGAGTGGATTACTTGCGTGGTTGAATTAATATCGGTATATGATTGATCACATTTTGGATTCGTTGTGTCATGGAATCATGTTGATGTGTAATGATTTAGTAATTGGATTTATTGCGCCTTAGCTTATGTTGATTTATGTCTAATTCAGTAATCAGATCACGCGCGTGCCTTGAAAATAATGTGGATGTATTGTTTAATTTAGTAGTTGATTAATCATGTGTCTTGATTTACATAGAGTCTATTTCGCTACTAAACTACGTTGATGTATGATTTCCTAAATGAATAATTATTGCGTGCATTGTAAGGAATGTTGATTTATGTCTAATTCAGTATGTAGATCACGCGCACACCTTGGAATATGTGTTTATTTATGGTTGACCTCAGTAATTGATTAATCATGCACCTTGGAGTAAAGTGGATGTTTGTTTTTGTGCCTTGAAATAGAATGAAGTTGATTGCATTGCGCTTTAGCTTATGCCATTGTATGATTGGTTTAGTAATTAAGTTATCTTGCACCATGGAATGTATGTTATGGGTGATGGTTTATAAGAATGATATTGTGCCATTGATTATTGTTGATGTTGTTGATTTAGCATACTTTGCTTGGACTTGATTTTGTTAGCGGGATGTAGACACATCCTTATTCCTCAGAACAATCGCCAACCCTGATACCTTAAATGGTTAAAATCAATTGGAACCTGGGTTTGAGCGTTGCTTATGTGTCCTGGAGGTCCTAACCTTGCAGGGTAGGTTCGGAGGGTTGTCATTTTATATTCATTATCTGATTGATTGTTGATGTAAATTGCTTCAAGATATTATGATGTGCTAATCTGCTATGCTATTTATGTTTATGTGTCGCATCCTTCGTTGACGCATTGAATGCATCATCAATGATTTCCATGATGAGTAGCTGGTACTGCTTTTACTTAAGATGTTGTTGATCAGGTATTGTTGTGATCATGTGTTGATGTTAAATTCTTAATGCAAACAAAAAAAATTTACCTTTTGTGCTTCTCTTTTTCTTAGGCGTAATGGAGGGTTGTTACAAATAAGTTGTGGATCGAGAGTTAAAACCTAAGCCCTATATATTGGGCATGGATCCCAAGGCTGAAACACATCCTTATGTGCACAAATCCCAATGTAGACACAAATTTTGAGGTGGGAACAAGTGTCGACGAAATATGGATGCCTCGATTTGCATGCAAAGGAGGAGGCCAAATATGGTGTGTCTCGTAAAGCATGCCATGGGGTATATTAATAGCACATAGGTGACTTTATATTCAATTTTCACGATTTTTCACAACGATCATGAATTTGAGGTCTATTTTATGATCATAGGTCATTTGTAAAAGTATTAGTCCAAATTTCCAATAATGAGTATCAATATGCATCATTTGGCATGTAAATAGGGTGTAATTGAGCCAGTTTGGAAATTGATCGAATTTATAGTCAAATTTCTCAGAATTTTGCAAGGATTCTAATGGTGAACTCATTTTCTTATTTTTGAGTAGTGTAATTAAAGAGTCCATTAAAATTGAATTTTTCAAGCTCATGTTGTAATGTAATTGGTGTTTTGAGATGATGAAGAACAATCGTACTATCTAAAGGGACTTTGAAGATGAAGTAATATATGTCATCTACATATGTAATTTTATTTTTATTTTTATTTTTTGTTGTGTTATCTCTCAATAATCCATAGATTAATCATCAATTGATGGGGTTTTGGATAAAGAGAACATCATCATGTTTTTGCAAATCACCTCAATACGATCAGGAAATTAATTCTTAATCAAGTTAGATGTTGCATGTATATATGCTAAAGTAATAAGTGGTGTCTAAGGATTTTCATATCAATTGGTATCAGAGCTAGGTTTTAACTGCATTTGCAAGTTGTTGATGTGACGTGAGATCCAAGAGTTAATTTGGTGAAGGTTTTGATGATTCTTATCAAGAGGATAAAATGAGTAAATCTCTCATGAAGTTGAGGTTGTAGAAGAACATTTATCAACAGATCCAGAAGGAGAATTTTGAGTTAAGAATGTAATTGAAAGCTCTCGAGGAAGATAAACAGAGGCTGCAATATCGACTGATATGTCATGAAGAATTCCATAAGGGTATTTTTCATGAATTGGAAAGAATGTTGCAGATCAGGAATCAAGTATTGGCACCATCAATACCAATCCATGAAGGTTGAAAGGTTAAGAATGTAAAGTATTCATTGAAAAAGGGACTACCTCTTTCAAAAGGCATGATTGAGAAAGATGACTCCTCATATTATTATTTTTCCCTTCAATATGGAGAATGCTCGAGGATAGTTGAAGCAAAGAAAAATTCATATGAAGAAGTCCTTCATACAAAATTATCGTTACCCTTTATTCTATAAAAGGTAACATGTGTAATACATCACCAAAGAAATATGTGCATGCTACAAGAGAAGGAATGAAGACTTTTCCCATTGAAAAATTGTCTACATATCCATGCACTTCCTGTGGAACTAACAACCATGATGTGGAGAAGTGTCAAAGTAGACAATATGTCCAAGAAGAAGGATAAAGGTAAAGATCATTTCTCAAAGCAGTGGAAAAGGGGGAATGATAGAAAGGGATTGTGGTTACAAGATCGTAACAAGAAACTCTTCTCTTATTATGGTAAGAGTGGACATCATATTGAGAAGTGTTGGAAACTTTACCCACACTCATGTATGAACTAGAACAAGAAATATGTAAAGGAACTTGCAAGGATATAAGAAGTGGCTCTAGATGAAGTTAATGAAAGGTTTGAAAAAGAATAGTTCCTAATGGTTGTTCTTGGAAAAGTGATATATGAAGACATCGAGGAATGGTTCGTGAAAAATGTCTCATCTCGTCGCATGGTCAGGATGAGATCAATATTTCTGACTTTCTCAGAGTCTAACATAGATTGATATGTAGGATCTAAAACTAACACCAGACAAGCAATAAGAGGGTATGGATATGTAATATTATATATTGAGTCGAGAGGATTTATGGGAATAGAGAATATGTTATATGTTCCATATTTAAACGTAAACCTACTCTCAGTTGCATCATTTGAGTATGAAGACTATGCAGTCGCATTCCAGAATGGCCAGGTACTTGTGTATTCAAGGGAAGCTTCTCCAGACATAGAAATAGTTCTTGGTGTTCACAAGGAGAGGTTATATAGGTTATAGGGAAGGCCTATAGTTTGGTCTAATGGTTTATTGAATTCAGTATCAGATTCTGCATTATATTCAATGTCATATCCAACATCAACATTAGAGGCATTGTCAGAGGTGGGAAGCTGTGAGACTCCTCCCAGTACAATTGGAAGAATGAGTCGATAGGTAAACCATAAAAAAATTTCATTGTAAATATGAATATTTCTAAATGTATTATACATATGTAGATATCTCATAAAGTCTATTAGAAGGATTGTAATCCACTCATTGCAAATTATAAGAGTGAAAGGGACTCAATAAAGTTTCTATATTGCCACCTTATATGTATATAAGAGTCGGAGGAATTTTGTAAGAAATTTTCTATATTTCCACCCTATATGATGTTTATAGTGAGAGGAATCTCGTTAAAATATATTTCTATATATCCACCTTACATATTATTGAATTGAGAGGAATCTCGTTAAAAGGTATTTCTATATAGCCTTTGTGTTTTAGAGTGAGAGGAATCTCATTATAAATATTTCTAAAAGTATTTAGACAACATTATAGACAATTGTATTGTCTTGTAATCAGCTAAAGGGATATATATGGATCAAATTGTCTAAGTCAACATTCTTGATTTTGAAGAACCGAAGGTGAAGGAACATAATGATGCAGGAAGTTGGAACATGTAGATCGGAAGCAAAAAGGGCATAAATGTAATGCAAAACTTTATAGATATGGTAAAGGGGAAATAATCCTCTTTAGAAACAAGAGGCATAAAGGTGCATGCTATAAGCATATTTAAATACTATGTCATGTTCGTGTGAATGTATACCTTGAATAGAACTAAGTCAAGTACATATGATAATAGTACAAGTCAATTTGTTTTCAAGGAAGGAGAGTAATAGACAGAGAATTCATTTAGAGACTCCTCCAAATACATCAACAATACAAGAACAATGAGTCCAAAATGGAAAGGCATATATCAATATTCTACTTGGTTTCATATTTTCCGAGATGAACTATATTTAGCAGAACAGGAGATGGGAGTGGATGTTGAAATACAAAATACATGTACTACAGAGATTCATTGAACAAGACTTTTATTTTCAAGAAATCTATGAGCCAAAACCAAAGCTATTACCAACAGTGTCGGAGCCCATATTCAGATCCATGTTCAAGAAAAATAGATAGAAGTGCATAGATCTAATACCTAGGATCAGAGATCCAAGATGAACACTGAGTTCTAGAATATTCAGCAAGATGGAAGGGTGAAGAAGCTTCATCGTTGAGTTAGTAGATATGAACATTTCCATAAGGTGGGACAGTGATTTAGAGTTATCGTCACTAATTTGTTGAATATCTATACTTTTGGAGGTCCAAAAGTTCTTCAGTGGGAAGGTGTGATCCAGGAGTATCTAAGGAATTCTCACATAGGGCCAAGAGGATCTGAAATTCTCATAGAGGTCTAGGAGGATACATAAATTCTCAAAACTCGACCATATCAAATGATCATTAAAATTACATCATTGCATAAAGATCGTTGTTATCTTTCCAATGGCACAAACGACAAGTCCAATGGAGTTTGTATGCAAAAGTTATGTTCAATCAAAGTTTCAGCAAAAGTCAAAGTCAAAGTGGGGAAATGTGACACATGTCACCACTGGAAGGGTAAGGCAGGACTGTACAATCATACAATGATGGCATGGACACACCCCATGGTTCCACATGGACTGACCGTATGCTGACTAGGCAAGTTATGTGGACAAGTCACAAGTTGACAAGTGGAAGATCATACAGATTACATAGGAAAATTATGTGGCAAGGTTAAGCCAATGAGAGGTTGCCACTTGGAAGCCTCACATTGGCCTATATTGGTCAATGTTTACCAAAAATTATAGATTTGACGGGGGTCAAACCTGCGATCTCCATAAGTTTTAACAAACCTCCTTCTACCATCGCACCATCGTTTTAGTTCTTAACCGTATATGGTGCAAATTACATTTAAGTTTTGGAAAAGGTTTATATGGTGGAAATAAGGTCTGAGGGCCTAAACCCTAGAACCATATAATATACCATATAATCGTGTCATATATTCACAGGGGATAATGAACTTTATACCACTGTAACCACATAATATATGGTTGTAACCACATATAAAACAAACCAACAAATATGCCAAAAAAGGAGAGGACCGTGGGGTATGGAACCCACGACCTCCTCCAATTTATCCAATGATCTAACCGATATGCCAATGAGTTCCTCTTGTTATGGGGTTCCTCTAAACTTAGAATTAAGTTGCAATACGTTGCGGACGAGGAGTTAAGGCCCGCGCCCTGTATTTTGGGCATGAATCTCAAGGTCGACACACATCCCTATGTGCACAGATCCCAACACAAAAATGAAGTCTAAGGTGGGAGAAAATCTCAAGGATGTATGGATGTATCAATTTGTGTTCAAAGGATGAGGTCAAATATGGTGTGTCTCGTAAACCGTGCCATGAGGTATATTAATAGCACTTAGGTGTATTTATACTCATTTTTCATGATTTTTCGTAAGGATAATGAATTTGAGGTCTATTTTATGATCATAGACCATTTGTAAAAGTATTAGTCCAAATTTCCATTAATGAGCACCATCATGCATCATTTAGCGTGTAAAGAGGGTGTGATTGAGCTAGTTTGGAAATTGGTCGACTTTATAGTCAAATTTCTCAAAATTTCACAAGGATTCTAATGGTGAACTCATTTTCTTGTTTTGAGAAGTGGAATTAAAGAGAATCCATTAAAATAGATTTTTTCAAGTACATGTTATAATATAATTGGTGTTTTGAGATAATGGAGAACAATCATACTATCTAAAGTGACTTTCAATATGAAGTCATATATGTCATCTACGTATGTAATTGAGTTTTTGTTTTTTTTCATGTCATCTCAATAATCTGCAAATTAATCATCAATTTATGGGTTTTTGGATAAATAGCACTACATCATTTTTTTTCAAATTACCTCAATATGATCATGGAATTAATTTTGAATCAATTTAGATGTTGCATGTATAAATGATAAAGTAATAAGTGGTGTGTAAGGATTTTCATATCATGTGGAAATGAAAAAAATATTGTTTTTTCCAATGGAAACTAGGATGATGGATTTCCTATGCTTAATGTAGCGAATTAATTTGATGGTTTGGGGAGCAGAGAAGCTAGTGAGGGCGTTCAGCGAAATGAGTGGTTCAACTTTCAATGGATCAGAGGGTGGAGTAGGATTATATTATTAGAGCATTTTTGTTAGGGTCCTAACCTCCCTATAGGATTATATTATTAGAGCATTTTTGTTAGGGTCCTAACCTCCCTATCACCTCCTCACACGAGGTAGAATAATATTTCCATGTAATAAAGGCTAATATTACTGCCTAGTATGAAGAATAAGTCAAATGTAGAAGACCTAATAGGCTTCTTCTAGAAATATCCTCTAGATTGTCTTTGGTATATGGATTTATTTAAATAGGACAGGGCATGATTTTTTTTCTTGAGAATTATTGTATTGAGTGTTGTTTCCGTTGAGGTTTCCAACGAAGAGGAAAGTGAAAGTGATATTGTTTCATATAAATAAAGGTATTATTTTTGTGCTTTGGTTTCTTATATTGTGTTGTTCCATTCTTATTCTCTACAGTATTTTTTTTTCTACTATTATAATAGATCTGGTACCTTACAAGTGGTATCAGAGAACTTTCCTTGGAAGGAATTGTGAGTTATTGTTTTTAGGGTAGAGACGTGTTCCAACGTATTAAAACTACAGAGATATGTTGTTTATCAAATAAATCCATAGTCGGGGAAGCATAGCTGTAGGAACTACAAGTGGTTCTTAAGCGCACATTGTTGGCTACCCTTGTAACCCTTGTTAGTATCCCTTCAAGTGGTAATACATCAAGCAACACCTATATATGGATTGGACTAGATCTCATGAATCCCTTCATAGATAAACCGATCCATTGCCTGAATCCTATAATTCCACTGAGAGTAACACTCTGGAAGATAGTCTCTAGTACCTGGGTAATCAGGTAGTATGGATAAGGGTACGGTCTAGCCTTCTTAGTTGGTGCCCTGATATATTGGGTCGAGTACTATTGTTCAACACCACATGTATATCAAATAGATATACCACAGGGAAAAGCCTGTTTTGTAGAGACCCTCAACACCCTAACCCTTGGAACATACAATATCTATTGTCGTGCAACCTTTCCCCCTGCATTCGGATTGTGAAATTACTACACATTTCTTTATGTTAAGAATTTGGACATTTCACCACTACAGTATTATTGAGTTTGGGGCCTTCCCACACTCTTATTTGATACCTATACCATTGGATTTCTCTTTTCATTACAATCGCAGTCATACCAATCATTTAAAAAAAAACAAATTTTCTTTGTGGTCTGAACCCCCTTCAAACCTCCTTATTTGGAGCCTACCCCATTGATTCCTCTCTTCATCTTGATCATTGTGATACCCTTCACCAGTAACCCCTTTTGTGTGTGGTCTCGCTTGCTTGTTTCCTATGCCCCCTTTCACCATTTCCCACACTCATAACCAAGACCTTGAATCACACCTCAATACCTTGTCCTATGCTTTCTCTAAGATACAATAGGTAGTGTGGAAACTCAGTGCCAATTTTACCACCATCAAAACCAAAATGAATTCCACCATAGACACCAAAATGGAAACCATGAAACAATACCTCTCTTCCCAACTTGAATCCATTACTTCCCAGCTCTGTGCCAATCTGAATATTCTTGGAGACCTTACCTCCTCTGACCAACCCTTGCAACCCAAAGGTGAGACTTCATCTAATTCCTATAATTTTCCATCCCATCACTTCCAGTGTGATCTACGCCTTCTTAGAGTGGATGTGAAAACTTTTTTTGGCTCAGATCCCATGAGCTAGGTCACCCAAATGGGACATTACTTCTCTTTGCATGGCATTACCGATGAGCTGGCCAAACTTCATTATGGTGTTCTCCATTTGGATCTTGAGCGTTGGAAATGGTGAAAATGGCGTAAAAAGGAACGTCAAGGGTATCTGGATTGGACATAGTTTTTTGCATACCTCTATGACCACTTTGACACCGATACCCATCATTTAGTTTGTTTGACTAAGTTTAAACAAACTGGCCCAGTGGAAGATTTTATAGCTTCCTTTGAGAAATTAGTTGTCTAAACAGGGGGTATGATAGATGATTTTTTTAGGGAATGCTTTATCAATGGCCTCAAGGATGAAATATGCGCCCATGTCCTCATGGATCGACCATATACTTGGTTGGAAGCTACAAAATGGGCCAAGGAATCATAACAAGTCATCTCGTCCCAAACTCGAAAACATCCTCGTCCTAAAAACTCCCTTCGCACCACTCCTATCACTTCCCTCAAGATCCATAAATTGACTTAGGATGAAATGGATGAATTCCAACTTAATGGTCTTTTTTATAATTGTGATGACAAGTATTTTTCGGGGAACAAGTATAAGGAACATAATATTTTTATGGCTATGTCTGAGGATGTTTATTAAGAAGAGGCATATGTGTCTCATGTACCTGAGAAAAACTCATTACTTTATTCATCGTTGCATTGCAAAAGAAGTGAACTGTTATATCCATCCAATTAATAATTTCCAAATCATGATTTCCAATGGGGTTCCATGCAATTTGGAGGGCATTATGAAAATGTGCGCCTCCAAATTGGTCAATATCACCTTAAATATCATATGTTTTCTATTGAAATGAGAAGTTGTGACATTTTACTTGGCACAAAATGGTTGCGCACTCTCGGCCCTATCACCATGGATTTCTAGAAATTAACCAAGCAATTTCAGCAAGAGGGCCAACAACACTAGTTCCAAGACATCATAGTAGGGTCACCGAAGATCATTAGTTCCCATTGAATGGAAAATCTCCCCAGAAAAGGTCATTTTGGAATTCTTTCTCAACTTCATGACATTCAGGCGGTTGAAACACCCACTATACATCCCAACCTCCAATCTATCCTCTCCCAACACCAAGTTGTGCTTCAAAACCCCAGGATCATCCACCTTCTCATGGTTTCCATGATCATTCCATTCCTCTTGTTCCGGGTAGTCTTCCTCCAAATGTTCTCCCTTATCGTCATCCATTTTTCCAGAAGAATGAAATTGAAAATATTGTTTAAGAATTTCTAGAAGCCAGTGTCATCCATCCCAGTACCAGTCCATATTCTTCTCCAGTAGTCATGGTTCTCAAGAAAGAAGGTACTTGGCGCATGTGTCCTAATTTTTGAGCTTTCAAAAAAGTCTCCATCAAATACAAATTTCCCATTCATGTCATTGATGACCTTTTGGATGATTTAAGTGTTTCTCAATATTTTACCAATATTTATCTTCTCTCTAGATAACACCAAATTCGTATGAAAGAATAATGCATTCCCAAGAATGAATTCATAACTCATGAGGGTCACTATGAGTTCTTGATTATGCCATTCAACCTCTGTAATTATCCCTCCACTTTTCAAAGTCTCATGAATCATGTCTTTCGTCCTTTCCTTCGTCATTTTGTCTTCATTCTCTTTGATGGTATTCTCATCTATAGAAAAACTTGGAAAGCACATCTCACCCATGTGGATCAAGTCCTCTAGCTACTTTCCCAGAACAAATGTTTTCTTAAGCAGACTAGATGTGCCTTTGGAGCCTTTAAATTTGAGTACCTGGGACATATTTTCAACACGGATGGTGTCCGGGTAGATCCAAATAAAATTGAATCTATGCAGGATTGGTCACGCCCTAAAAATCTTAAAAGTCTACATGGATTCTTGGGTTTGACGAGATATTATCACAAGTTTGTTAAGAATTATGGAAAAATTGTAGCTCCTCTCATAACACTCCTTAAAAATAATGCTTGCAGTTGGACTCCAGTAGCTAACCATGCCTTCCAAGCTTTGAAAGTGGCTATGTGCACTACTCTGGTTCTGTCTCTCCTTGACTTCAACAAGACCTTTGTAGTGGAATGTGATGACTCAGGAAAAGGAATTAGGGTTTTTCTCATGCAAGAGGGTAGACCTTTGGCTTTCGCCAACAAATAATTTTCTAAGCACCATTTGGGACAGTCCACCTATTAAAAGGAAATGTTGGCTATTCTTCATGTTGTGGATCTTTGGCGTCCTTATCTCTTGGGGAAACACTTCCAAATCAAAATTGATCATCAAAGCCTCAATTATTTTCTTGAACAAAGAATTTCTTCCCAAGTGAAACAAAAATGGGTAACCAATCTATTTGGCTATGATTATGAGATCATCTACAAAAAAGGAAAACAAAATCTGGTGGTTGATGTCCTTTCTAGGAAATATGAAAAAGACGAGTATCTTTTTTCCTTGTCATTCATTGTCATCGATTGGCTTCAGGTGGTTCATCAGGAATGGTTGCAAGACCCAAAACTTTCAAGAGCGATCCACACACTCTAGCAGGATCTGAAAGTTGCTTCAAGGTACTCGTGGCACCAGGATGAGCTTCATTATAAAGGTTTATTGTATTTAATAAAATAATCAAACATTAAATCCATCATTCTCTCTAAGTTTAATTCTTCACCTAAAGCTAGGAATTTTGGTTTTACCAAAACATATGAACATGCAAAACGTTCTTTTTTTTGGGACGGTATGAAATAGGACATTCACATATTTTTGGATGAATGTGATATTCCCCCCACCCTCAACCTCATATATGTCGAGGGTGAGGGTGGGGGGAATAATCGATAAAACATATCAACCCAATAAGGGCGATACATTCAAATCCCCATGAAAACTCCAACCGCTCTCGATCCCACCTACTATTTGGACATATATTTCTATGGAATTCATTGTTGTCTTAGATAAATTAGGATATAAGTCATTCATCATGGTATTAATAGATCATCTTTCAAAATATGTTCATTTATATGCTCTTCAACAACCTTTCACTACCTCCATCATAGCTCAATTTTTTATGGATAATATCTTCAAAATCCATGCCATGCCTCATTCTATTGTGTCTGACCTTGATCCCACTTTCACCAGCACTTTCTGGAAAAAAATGTTCCGACTCCAGGGAACCCAATTGAAACTCAACATAACATATCATCCTCAGACTGGTGGCCAAACTGAATCAGTCAACAAGTGTTTGGAAACCTATTTGATGTGTTTTTTATCTGACAGAAAGAATCAATGGGTTCAGTGGTTATCCCTTGTTGAATGGTGGTACAACACTTCTTACCACATTGCCACTCACATGACTCCCTTTGAAGCAGTTTATGGACAAAAACCACCTTCATTTTTATCATACAATCTAGTAATATCCAAGTTTCAACAAGTGGATATAACTCTTACAGTTCACACGACCATCCTCCGTACTCTAAATGAAAATTTGGCCACGACTCAAAATCACATGAAACAACAAGTAGATCAAGGTCATTCTTAATGTGAATTTGTTGAAGGGGACCAAGTGTTTCTTCGTCTACAAGATTACAAGTAGAATTCACTCAAATCACAACACTGTCAGAAACTCTCCCCCAAACTCTATGGTCCATACTGTATTCTCTAGAGAGTGGGGTCTGTGGCCTACCTATTAGAGTTTCCTAGTCACTCTAAGCTCCACCATGTTTTTCATATTTCCTACTCAAAGAAATTGATCGACACTAAGTTCCATACTCATACCAGTCTACCTGATTTGCATGAAGAAGGTTCCATTTGGTTATAACCAAAAGTAGTCTTGGACCAGCGCCATGAGTGTCATCTCCGCCAATGCATTGTGAGGGAAGTTCTAGTTTAGTGGAAGGACACACGGCTAGAAGATGCCACCTGGGAGTCAGACACCATTCTGTAGCAATTTCCCCATCTCAAGTATTGAGAAAAAAGATATTTTTAATGGGGAGGGCATGTTAGGGACCTACCCTCCATAACACCTCATGTAGGTAGAATAATATATTTTCCATGTAATAAAGGTTGATATTAATAAGACCTAGTAATAAGGAAGAATAAGTCAAATGTAAGAATACCTAATAGAATCTTCCACTTCTAAAAAGATCTTCCTCTATATTTTTCTTTTGGTAGATGGATTTAGTTTAAATAGGACTCAAGGGCATGAGAAATGTTTTTCTTGAGAATTATTTTAATAGAGCGTTGCTCTGCTGGAGGTTTCCCCCTCGAAGAGGCAAGTGAACATTTTTTCCTAACAATAAAGGTATTATTTGGGTGCTATGGTTTCATATATTTTGTTGTTTCACTCTTATTCTCTACAGTATTTCTTTTTTCTACTATTATAATAGATACAATAGCTTACAAGTTCTTCAACAAGGGAAACATCAACATCCTCATCAAAAACATCCTTAGAAATGGTCATAAAACTATTATGTTATTTACACTTGTTCCCTAGAAAATATTTATCATCAAAATAATATCAAAGACACTTGAGTTGGTATTCAACCATTTCTTCCCAAGTTAATTTATGGATCTTGAGAGGAGTGGCATGAGGGGTGGGATTGGTGAGTCTAGGGAGGTGGACAAAGGGTTTTATGTTTTATAAAGAGAAGACCGGTTGTGCTTCCTTAGCTCGTTTAGTAGCTTCCAACAAAGTCTTGGGACCACCCATTAGGACCTGGGCTCAAATTTCATCCTTTAGGCCATTGATAAAGAATTCCCTAAATAAGGCATCTGATAGGCCCTATGTTTTGAAATCCAAGTGCTCAAAGGAGACAATAAAGTCTTCCACTATGCTAGACTATTTTAAATTTTCAAAATTTCCTAAATGGTATGTTTCTATGTCAAAACATTCATATATATATCAAAAACAAGCTATTTCAAAGAAACATACCTGTGGCAAGAATTTTTACACCATTTCCACTATTGCTAGTGTTTAGGATCAGATAGAGGATATCGCAACAAATTTTGGCCAATTCATCAGTAATGTCTCGCAACGAGAAATAATGTTCCATTTCAGTCACCCAACCTATGGGATATAATCCATCAGATTTATTCACCTCCACTCTAGGAATACACAATTTGTAATGATGCAGTTCATGGAAGGAAGGTTGTTCAAAGGAGGTAGGATTTGGGGATCGAATCATCAATTTGTTGAGTTTTTTTTCGATTGAGGCATATCGGTCCTTGTGTCAAGACCCCAATCGTTACGGCTATACGTGAAGCAGAAAGTGCATTTTTTTTTTTTTGCAGGAAGGAAAGGGCGACAACAATTGGACCACTTGACCCGACAACCAACACACATGCGCAGGTCAGTCAAGAGACAATGACCCAACCACTGGCACAACGAGTAACTGGGGAACCCAAGTGTAAGTCAACAGATAGAAATGACCACCCGCCCGTCATAGCAAGACAATGCCTACAAGAGAGAACGTCGTCTTACGTCAAGATATCATTCGCCTCTAACCAAAAAGGGTGCACGATGATCCCCTCATCAAGAATCATGTTGTCGCCAGGAGATAGGTGTGACAACAATCGTGGCACAATGACATGACTGGACCACTAGCACAAGCTAAAATTCAGTCGTGCTAGGGATCATCTTAACCATCCCAACACAAGACGGTTAACCCTAGCTCCCTACCGGCCGGTCATCGAGATGACCATGTCCTTCTTACAACCCCATAAATTCCTCGCGCCTCAATCAACGATGTATAAAAATTAATTAATAAACTACCAATCCTTTAAAGGAAATTTAGGAATAAGGGAAAGTGGTAATATCGTTGATACAGGTTAAAACAAGATAAAGGTTAATATGACCATTTCATGATAATTCAGATATACAGAGAACGATTAGCCCTTCGGTACCATTAAAAGATATCGTTGAGGAAGGTTAATACCGGAATCGAACCTCATTATAAAATGGATACTCACTAGGGTTGGCAATAAGTTAAAGGTTAAAATAGCCAATAAAATCAGCCACCGCATAACGGTTAAAATGTAAGATATCTTGGTTAAAGGTTGATATAATTATTCAAGACACTTTATCTGAATAACTTAAAGGTGTTAAAATACCTTAAAGTTGTGGCCAATAGGGATAGTAGTTTAAAATGCCTAAGCGATAACCTTAAAAGGGATTAATCATTAAAAGGAACTAGCAAGGGGGTTACGAAGGGCAATGCTATCCTCCACCAGAAAGTTTATAGCTGAGAAAAATCAAAGGGCGCAATGAACGTTGTCATGCACGCACGCTGTCACATGTAACTTTATTAATCACACAGTCAGATAAAGATTAAGGCAAAAAAAAGGGTGTTGTCTACAAGGGACGGGATTAAAAGTTGTTTCCATTTTTGGCAATCTCTGGCAGAACAAAATTAACTGCGCTATTAATGAAAATATGGCGCATATCCTAGGTACAACACTCGACTATCTCTAAAATTTCTACCGCTCAACGACTACCCCTAAAATCGCTGCATGAAGACGCTGACCCGTGTATTAAAAGTGGTGTAAAATGCCATGCGAATATGCTGGTTAATAAAATGCTAACATGGTTGATGGGGATGAACACGCTGTCCCTGAATGTGTATACGCAGAAGACAAGGGATGCATTGTCAAGTGGAAGATGGAAATCACCCAGCCACTTAGTGTTGTTGGGGCGATCTTGTAATTCATTAAACGGTTGGGGCTGCCTTGTCTTCTAAAAATTTCCAGGTAAAATTGTCACGATAAGGCTGTAAAGTAAATGGACACGCATTAATAATTTGCATTTTCCACTTATATGCAAGGATTTGTTGTCCACAGCTATCCTCTGCCCCAACTGAAAAACGCCATCGACTGAGTCTACCAATACACACTAGCCATGCCACTAGGCACGCAGCACACTCTTAGCATTGTAAAACATAGCCCAACACGCTGGCACATGGAAACTAGAAGCGCAGTCAACATTTTAATGCAAGCTCGTGGTCCCAATTCGGTGGTCAATCCAGCGGAAAACACAGTCAATCGTCTAAATGGAAATCATGGTGATTAATAGGAATGCAGTCAATTACTGAATTAGATGTCATTTTCCATTATTATAATATCACTGTCAAGAATAACTAACCAACACAATAGTTGGTTGCCCAGATTGTTATTGTTACTACCATGGCTGCCACATATAATACACAGAAATTGATGCCCACAGTTATATCTCGGTCATGTCTGAGATCGGTCATTCCTGAGATGTTGTATCTCTGTCAACCCACAATATAGTAGAGATTGCTATCCTTGAATACCAGAGATAGAAGCGTTGTCTATAATATAACAATTTACTGTCTAAGAGACAATGAACTTTTCCATCTACAGATATAATAATTTTGCTGTCTAAAATATAACAATTTTGTTGTCTATGGTATAATTCAACTAGTTGTCAATAATATCATTTACGCAGTCATACCAAATGTACCAACTGTTTTTAATAAACCAACACAGCCTGCCCCCCCCATCATTGTGAACACTACTCACAACCCATGCATCCAAAGCACTGTAATCAATATTATCCATCAACCAAAATCGCAGCCAAATGTATGCAACAAATTGCAACCACACATGAAATAATCGCTGCTATGGAGTAAGGGATATAGCTGGTAAAGGTCTATTAAATACAGACAGTTTGATAAATATCAGAAAACGCTCTACAAAAAATTTGGTAGTCAACATTAGAAAACTGTCCAGGCGCAGTCAAATAGAAGGGGTGGGGTAATTGCTGAATTTACAGGGGGTAAATCACAGGTAAGTAAGATGGTGAAACACAGAGTTGACATAAAATGAAAGGAGTATTTAAGCTGTTCACGGAGAGGGAAGACCAAAAATATGCAGAGGTATTCAATCGTGAGGAGGTGCAAGATAATCATTCAGCCAAGGACAACAATGGAGGTAGACGGATGATGGGATCGTCATTCGCTCATCATCCTCGCACAGAAAAGCAGGGTGTTGAGATCCATAGGTCTTTTAACGCTAAGGCGACGACCGTAGATCAGGTTCATGGCCGACTGCTCAGGCGAGCACTAAGAAGCTAGGGACGAAAGACAAACAACCAAAAAGGTCACAATCCAACCACAGGGCGGTCATGACATGCGGGGAAACGAAGGTCGTGGGAAAACAATCAATCAACTAGCTAGGCCATAAGGATTTTAGTCATGAATCTAGACAACCAGTTACCTACCAAAAATAAACATGTAGATCCAAATCATGAATCCTACAACAATCTACCATAAAACGAAGAAAGTGTACCGTTGCCTGATTGCCCGCTCTGAGTGACATCCTGCATGCTCCGTGCAACTCTCGCTTGCCGACCGTTGAGACTTCACCGGTACCTCCCAGCCAATGCTAGGGGTACTCTTCTTCCCCCTTAGCCCCCCAAGCCGCAAAGGGGCCACGCACACTATCCAGAGGTTTCGTTTAGCTCCCATCTCACCTCGCAAGGCCGAGCTACCACTCCTCTCTGAGCTGGGTATCCCAACTCCCACAAGTAAATCAGTCAAGTCGATATTTCTACATCATAACATTACACAAACAGAAGATGATCCTTCCTCCTTCTCCTTCCTTCATTTTATAGAGTTTCGAACTTCCTTTCTTTCCTAAAATCTCATTTAGTTAAAGTTTTTAAAATAAATTCCTAAAAATTCTTCTCCGTACAAGTGTCACCCATCCCCTTCATTCCTCCATTATTTAATTTCTTTAATTAATTAATTATCTTATTTCCCTCACCCACCTAGAGTTACTCCTAGAATCACTCCTAGGTGT
>SNQJ01S0027158.1:150236-163820 GCA_010110895.2 Picea sitchensis
TAATTAATTGATTAATTAATTACCTGTTACATTCATTGACATGAGTATTAAATTTAAAAGGGTTAATAAATTTAATTGTTTAAATTAAAGGATTATGTATACGGAGGGGATAAGGAGAATTAATAAATGGATAAGGAACATTAATAATTGGATGAGGGGCATTAACTATGTGGATAAGGTAATAAATGTGTAGGTAAAGAAATAAATGAGGAGAAAGGGCGGTGAAGGGGGGATATGAGTGGAAGAGGGTTTACGGAAGAGAGGATGATCATTCTACTTGGATTTGTTGGAGAGAGTTTGAGTTGGGGAGTCGGGGGAAAGGATTAGTACAGGGAGCACCGGTTTGCTGGAGGTTTTGGGCACGGGGGCCAGGATATCCATATGGTATCCTAGAGCTAGGAAGTTGTCCTAGTTGGCAGGGTTGAAACACGGTTTTGGGCAGTGTTTGACATAGTTTCAGCAACGAACAACCAGATCGACGAGGGAATTAGCATCAGGGAGAGGTAATTTATTTATTCTGTTAAGTAATTCTTATGCTGTGGATAAAATTTTAATTTTGTCGAATATCATATGCTCATATGTTGGTGATTGAATTATTTTTGTATGAGGAAGAATTATATGCTAAATCAAATTAAATTTTGTATTTTTTTACGGCTACTACAAACTAGGTAATCATTAACCTACATCTCGAGCCACGGCGGGAGTGCTAGTAGGCTGTGGCAGGGCTGCTGACCACACCTCTCCCTCAACATCTCTAGTAGTCATGTGTGACCCCTTTAATCCATATGTGAGTCTGGTCGGCAAGCTATCGTCAGTCTGCATCATCAAGAAATCATTTCAGAACATATCCATATCATATCATCCAGTCAGATGCACTAAAATCACAGTAAAACAATCAAACCCCAATGGCACACTCCTTGAATCGATCCAGAGTCCAAGGGGTTCCGTCGATGCCCCTTCATCCTCGAGGTCCAAAACCCTGCACACTCAGTAAAACCAATTCAATGGCACCTGTCTACGTCAATGTAGTAAAACAACACGTCATCAACCCATAACGCCTCATAATCAAAATCAAAAGTTTTAATAGCATAATAATCCGGATCACTTGAGAGCAAGTGTCCTCAAAGAATAAGTTCGCTCAGTGCGCCAGAGTAGGATGTTACACCTTGAGGGTATCAACTAAGGAATTGAGGGAGACAAGGTTAGAATTGATATTCTTGATTTCATTATTGTTTTGGGTGTTATCTGCGATCAAGTCAATGATTTCATGATTGTGGGTGATATCCATTTGTGAATAGGAAATAAATGGGTAGACATGTTCACACAAAAAAAGGGTTATATGTGATGGGTACCACAATGATCAGGGAAAAGAGAGGAGTCTAGTGAGATAGGTCCCAAATAAGGGTGTCGAGAAGGGTGGGTGCATCCATGGAGAACAATTCTTACAAGTGATAGGTACTACAACGATCAAGGAAAAGAGAGGAATTGAATGTGGTAAGTCATGAATATGGGTGTCGATGAGACCACTATACTCTTTTTTTTACTCATGTGGAGTTATATTATTGCCTAAAGAATACGATATTGATGAAAAGTCAAAATTGTTAGCAGGGAAAATTGTGTAGGAATTTTGCAACCTTTTTGCAGGAGGCAGAGTTGCATGACAAAAGTGCTTCTTTGTTGTTGTTTTTCCTATTCATTTCCCAAAGGTTAGGGTTTATAGGGTTCCTACAGAAAAGGTATTTCCTTGTTCTATATCTCTCTGATATACATGCGGGGTCAAATAGTAGTACTCGGCCCAATATCTTAGGGAACCAACTAAGGAGGCTCGACTATACCCTTATATGTACTACCTAATTACCCAGGTACTAGAGAGTATTCTTCCTGAGTGTTTTTTCGGTGCCACTATAATAGTCAGGTTTCACTTAAGCTAATATGAAGTGGGTTTCATGAGACTTAGGGGACTCCCTATATAAAAAAGGTACATGCAATTGATGGTCATGTACATGTGTTGTATGATGTGGTACAACTCGAAGGGGTACCAATAGGGGTTACATAGGTTTCCAATGAGGTGAAACATTTATTTAATGTAACCCATGAAACCATATATATTTCCTACATGTAGTCTTCCCCAACTAGAATTTTACCTATTGAATGATGGATCTCTATGTTTGAAAGATGTGGAAATTACATGTCTCTACCTTGAAAAAAAAATTGTCCCAAAATTTCTGCAAAGGAAAGTGTTATAATACCACTTGTAAGGTACCAGATTATTATGCAAGAAGAACATAATAACTATGATGAATACCAATAGAAACAACATAATATAGAGACCAATAACACCAGAAATGATACTTTGATAAAAATCAAAGTTCACTTTCCTCTTCGAGGGGGCAACCTCCAGCAAAGCAGAGCTCAGCTACCAAACAATTATCAAGACAAGACTTTCCCATGCTTTATTCTTCTATTTATACTAATTATGTTTTATAAATAACACTCTAAAGGAAGATATTTCTAGAAGAAAAAACTTTTATTAAGTCTTATTACATTAGACTTGTTCACATTATTATATAGGCCTTATTTACTAATGTCAACCTTTAATACATAGAAAAAATATCATTATACCTAATTGATGGATTAGGGAGGTTAGGTCCCTAATAATAACTTAGATTTTAATCAATCGTGAATATAATGGAAAGGAGAAGCAATGGTGGGAATGAAGGAAATGAAGGAAAATTCATCAAAGGGTTGGGAGAGGAGGTGAAAACAAAGGGAATGAGAATAGGCATGAGATAGAAAGGGATATGGGGGAGAAGAGAAGGATATGGGTGAGACTAGGATATTTTTCCATGAGATGGTGGGGTGAGAGGGGAAAAGGTGGAGGAGGTGAAAAGAGGTGAAGGGTAGATGGATAGGGGAGGGGAAGTCGTGGGCATGAATGATAGAAGGGATAGAGAGGGATAGAATTTAATTAGAGCTAGGGGGCCAATGGAAGACATCGCTAGGTTTGAGAAGAGGAAGGGATGGATAGGTAGATGGAGATAAGGGGTGGATGGAGATAGGGGCCCAATGGGGAAGTGGCCTAGGGGTAAAGGTTGGGAGCCACTTTTACATTGCATGGAAAATTGTTCGAGGATAAGACAAAAGAGGGGAATATTGTATTATTATTATTGTAAAATAATGTAATTTAACTTAATATATTAAATGAGGATAAATTGTATTTTTTTTAAGTGGATTTTCATAATCATCACAATAATTTTTAATTTCCAACATTTTGAACCAATAATTGTGGTCCATCATTAGTGTTATAGCCTTAATTTCCACCCTACAGGGCCAAAAGAGAATCCAACAGAAGATGGAAGATAAAACATGTTTCTTTCTCAGGATTTAGGACTTCTTTTAGGGATGTTATGGGAAATAGATGAGACAATAAGTGACGATCGTAGCAGGTCATCAATAGTGCAATAAGAAACGATCCTTGTAACCTTGTAGATTTGTATAGTTACAAAGAGGCAAGCGATGTATGAGTTCTATATTTGTGGAATGAGATTAGGAAATCACATCATTCGAGTTTCCATTGGGTTATAGAAGACATAGAATCTCTCTCAAGCCTCTTCTAATGATCTATATAAATCATTCAAGTCTTGAGAAAGAGGAGGAAGAATCATTTGCAGAATTATGTTTCCCAAATGTAGAGGAGCTTCTCCTATTCATAGTAGCCACAATCATATTTCCTAGTTTGGTTAAGAAGATGAGGAGAAAAAAGGAGCAAGGATAAGAGGAGAATGCAATACATCTAAGGTATGATAATTGATGTATTTATTATATTTCATTAATAGATCATTGGTTTTCCCCTAAATATGTTTGTATCTGATTTAAAAATGTTTAGATCTGGTCTTAGAATGCATAGATTGGGATATATCTAGTAGATTTGATTCTTCTAACACTAGAAGAATATTAGATCGATAGTTATTTGTCTCCTTGTGTGTACGAAGCAAATTATGGGAACTAGATTTCGATATCAAGAGCTGCATCAGTTGGATACACTAGGAAAACCATCAGTCAAAAGGTATGTTTTCCATCCATCTTGGTTAAAAGTAAAAGAATTTACTTGCATCTAGGAAACCATTATAAGTCTATCCCCATTGTTTGTCTACGATCAATAGGAATATCCTAGGGAAATATAACTTACCATACTTGTGATATTTCTCCAATAACATAATTGGTGACTCCACTCGGGAAGAATCTTTGATTTTTCTCTAGTTTAGAATTCCTTGTAAAATCACCCTTTGTTTATGTTTGTTATTTGATTTTTTTCTTCCCTGTTACTCCTCCAGAGTCTATATCTCTCACATTTGATGGATCTAAGATAGATATGATATATCTGAAGCAGATCCATCTTTTTTTTAAAATAAATTTTTCCACAATTTTCATTTTTTGCAGTATTATTGTCATGTGACGCGTCGCTGGTTGCACAGCCTGTGTCTAGCGACAATCAATGTAAACTAGGAAAAATACAAAATTGTCATAATTTTGAGATTAGATCTGACTTGTCTGATCCCTGAGGTTTCTATTTATTTTATATGTAAATATATTACCTTTGTTTGAATTTGGTTGTTGCATAATTTACCTTCAATTCTTATTTGGGTTGTAATTGTGTGACTTGTTTGGATTGCTTGATTAATTTTGTTTATTGTTTTGTATTCCATTAAAGTTGGGAATTGAAACCAATAGGTCTGAACAAATCTAGTATTTCTTTGCATTGGTTTCTTTTGTTTAGTTTTTCCTTTTGTGGCTAGTGCCCATTACTAGATCCATTCCTTGTGATTTTTGGGTTGAGATACTATGTAGACATTGGAATGTGTTAGGGGGCATCACTACTAATATCACACCACCCTATACTTATTGATTTGTTGGTTTCCCAGTTTCATATTGTGTTCTTGAGTAGATTAAGAATATTTTTCATTACATTCGTAGAAATACAAAAAAAACAAAAAAAATTGCTTGTGATATTTTGAAGCATTAGAACAAAAGTGCATTAGTAAAGAGTTTGGGTTGAATTTAGGTTAGGATTTTGGATCTATATTGTTTTTATGGTTTATTAATGTTTGAGGATTGCTTTGTGATGTTTACAAAGAAAAGAAAAACCTCTTTCCCTCCCATAGATAGAATTCATTGAAGTGAACCAATTGCATTGGAATATTTTCATTGCTTGGTTGGGTCAAGAGTAAAACAACAACACAAAATTTGCATTCATTTCCCTTTGACATAAAAAAAATCCATAAAATAATTGTGTAATATAAATCTATTCGACATTTTTCCTTTTTAGTGAAACAACATTAGATAGTATGAGGGCCTTGGAATATGATTGGAGAGTTAACTCTCCAAGGCCACAAAAATGAAACCTAGAAGTTATTGATGAGAGAAAATCTATTTTTACAACCAGTGTGTCAGTAAGCTCCTCTAACACCAAATTTAAGCACGAGGCCGCATTGGGGAAAGTAGGGAGATTACCCTTCTTTTCTTTTTTAGGTGTTTGTGGTATCACTTCTAGTACTATGTATATGGGAGTTTCATTGGTTCCACACTTTTGTGTGATGTAAGGCCTTCAAAACTTCATGCATAGCTACCTTTCCCTTACATGTGGTCGAACCTATTATTTTTCACCTGATCATTGATTATGAGGTTGTAGTCTTATTGACCTTTCCTAGGTATCCAATATAAGTGACTACAGGTGGGATGTTCCTATAGTAACTAGGGAATTCATTCATGGTCTCAGTTCCCCAAAGGGTTCCCTCCTTAATAAAGGGTTCTTGCACCGGTCAGGGTTGCCTCATGTAGATCATCATAACTTCTCCTCATACATTCACTATCCAAACTTGTGGGGACCTCATCTCCCCCAAAGGGTTGCTTTTCGGAAAGCCCCCTGAGCCATTGGTTTTCCTACTATTATCCTAAATTTGATTGAGGTGTGATATTTGATTTTGAGTCTATATTGTCCTTAGGTTGAACTATGTTTTTATTTACATCTATTAATTTTCACCATGGTTGAATTACCACGTTGGTGCCATCGGTTATGAGGACTAGATCCAATAACAGAGGAACAACCACCTTTGAAGTGGTGTGAAATAGGTGACCGAGAATTTTAAGAGTCTAATATTTTGTTTGATGAGACTAATTTGGCTGCAGTGGAAGTGGTCAAAAAAGGTCCTCCACCCAACTTTAACCCTCATTTGACTTATCCTAAAGCACTCATACTTGTCCATATAATAGAATGTTTTTGTGCACCTTTTTATTTGTTTAACAATCCTCCCAACATGTCAAGACCAAGTGTTTCATCTAGTGTAGATGAGCCTTCAATCCCACTTGCAAGTGGGAATAGAGGCATCCTTGTGGTGTCCACATTACCTTCTCTTATCACCATTGGACCAACAACATCTATCCCTTTTTCTACAGGTCCCTCAATCTGGGGGACCCCAACTGTGTCCTCATTTCCATTTGTTAGTATACTTAGAGTTCCTATGCCCATCTATTATATTTCGATAACCACTTTTGGATATTTTTCCTGTGGGGAACCGAGCCTTGGTTTTAGCATGGGAGGTGAAATTCCTTCTACCTCCACCATTCCTATGAGCATACTAGCATCATCAAGTGCGGGTGTACCTTTTTAGTGCAACATTCCTAGTGGTTTTGGGGTTGTTTCTAGTCAGGATGGGGGTAGTAGTATGTGAGGAGGATTTCAATTCCCATGGGTTAACACAACTTTCCCTAAGGTCACATATCTTGAGGGTAAATTTTCACAGTGGGGAGGATTTCCCTTTATCAATACCTTAGGTTCTGGAGAGGTCTTCCCTGAGACTAATTTTGGGAACGTTTTTCCTATAGGGTCTACTTTTTTCCCTGTCGGCAATCCCTTTAGGGGCACATCTACTCCAGGGAGTAGTCATTCCCTGGAAGTGCCACCATACCTAGGGGCACCCACACATTAGGAACACCTTAGAAACCTTATTGTAGTACAAACATAGGGGGATTGCAAGGTTCATCTGGGACAAACAAGATTTCATCTCCCTCCAATTATTCATTTTCTCATACATCGTTGTTATTCCTCACGACATTATACTTACTTGATTTATAGCAGTTGAAAAATGACCCTATTTCCCACAACCCTTCATGGCTATGCATTCCTGGAAAGCTACCATCAGACATTCCAAAATTCGACAAAGAACCAAGATAAGACCCTTCCACATACATCATGACATATCACTTGTCATGCTCATCCAATTCCTTGATGGATAATAGTGTGAGGTTATGTATTTTCCAAATATCTCTTACTGGAAGTCCTGCCAAGTGGTATATTGACTTAAAAGGAGCTTCCTTTAAAATATTCAATGACTTGGAAATGGTGTTTCTAACGCATTACCAGCTACCCATATGGTACGAGATAGGAACAGAGCTCTTGACATCGCTATGTCAAGATATTGCCACCCACATTTATGATCATATACACGAGTAGTGAAAAAGGCATAAGATGATCAAGGCCTCGATCTTAGATAACCTCTTGATGGAGTGGTTCACAAAATCTCTCCTACCAACCATTTCCAAGGATGTATCTATGTTTGAGGAGGCTACTGAGGAGAAATCCATTATGCGTTCCTAACACCTAGATTGTATCTACTCTCATTCGGGTACTCTTTATGAAATTATCCCACATGCTCCTAGGCCATAGACAGATCCTAAAAAAACAAACCCAGGACCCCATGTCGATGGTATGGTTGTTTATGTTTCCTATGCTTCTATGTGCCATTTAGTTGACCATATGAGTCACATATCTATCTCATCACACCTGTCAAATTCTATCTCTAATGCTCAAACATCCATGGTCCCTACTCATACCTACAAGGCGAATTCATTGTAGTCCAAAAAAATAAATAATCCTCAACAAATTGGACGAAACAAGAAGACGAATAAGAAGAAAAATTTCAACTTTGAGAAAGGGACTTCTCCCACACAAAACAATGAGGAAGGGGGCACAAAAGGGAAAATGAAGAGATCGTTCTACTGCACTATTTGTGGTAGGATCACTCTACTCATCAGTTTCCCAGGAAAGATGAGATCCATCGTTATTTGTCAAAGAAAAAGGCCCCCAAATAGCCTAATATCATAATTCATCCTTTTCCCCCTTAACCTCAACACATGGTTGTGAAAAATGCTACCCATCCACAAGGGGGCATCGAAGGTACCCCTCGTCATGATTGGTCTCCCTCGAATGCTTCTATTTTCATGTGTGACCAAATGGTCAATTTGCAAACCCAAGGAAAGAACTATGACAATTCTGAGCCTACTCTTGATGTTCATGAATCAATATATTCCCATCCTTGTGGCCCTCTTCATATTGAGAATCCATCCTTTGACACACTACAAGGAGAACACCTTCTAGCAAAGTTTTTTGTAGAGGTTTTTAGTGTTACAAAATTTGGAAATTTTTTCAAAAACACCTCTGCTACAACTTTCTCTATTGCTTGTGGAGGTTTTAGTGGAGATTTTAATGGATGTTCCATATAACTAAAAAAAATGGGGCGAGTGGAGGTTGTAGCATATGTTTTTTTCTCTATGATTTTTTTGTAAAAAGGCACTTGTGCACCTTTCAATCAAATTCCTTGGGGGGTATAAAAAACTATAATGTATTGGAACAAACTTACATAAAATTCCCTGGAATGTACATAAAACAAAAAAGGAACCAACGCACCATTTCATAAATTTCCTAGTGCAGACATAAAAAAATTGCATCGGGCATCATTAGATGAAAATACGCCAATGCATAAATAAGATGAAAACGTTATAACTTATGGTTCTCCATTACATCACCTCCTCGGTGTTTAATATGAAACAAACACACTGGGATGGTTTTGGTTAATATGCCCTGGATTCCCATTTTGTTATATGCAACTTCGATGCACTTATATTTTTTTTATTATATGTTTTGGTCCATATACTAAATTTAACACACCTGGGTGCTTGTATTGTTAAATGCACTGGAGCGTTTAAGATTTTTAAAGCACCAATGTTGTTATTATATTTAAATAATTGATGTGTATCTATCACATGCCCATCGAATAATTTCAAAACGAGATATATTATCACGCATTTTATGCACCGATGATTTTGTATAATTAATATGTATCGGTGCTTTAGTATTCTTAATATGCATCAGTACATATAACCCATTAAAAATCACCAATGTCTATATTATTTCAGGAACCACTTTGTGAGTTCATAAGAATGCACCTATATGTATATATTTTAATTAATTGATTTTTTTACAAATATTTTTTATAATCATGTTGTTTTCTATATTTTTGTTATTGCATTTTGATATAATGAAGACATTAATGCCTTATCCAAGGGATTAAACCTCTATTATTTGAAACAATGTAAATTATTCACATATTAATTAATCAATTATTTACAACAATGTAAATCATTCACATATTAATTAATCATTTATTTAGAACAATGTAAATCATTCACATATTAATTAATCAACAATGCAACATTTGACTATGCAATAAAATAACAAGCCCATTTTATTATATATGAATAAGAGACCCATGGTCATACAAAATGGGACAACGTAAAGGTCCAAAATATTAAAAATGAAACTGATATGTAATTTTTACAGTTATTGGTAACATGTCCTCATATATTTGGGACATTATGTCCACTACATTAAAAAAATATATATATATCCCTAATTTTTACAAAACGATATTACAAAACTGCACACAACTTGCAGTAACATTCAATTATATTGATTAGCATTCATCACTTGAATTGTTTCCATTGATTGTGTTATGTGCATCCCTCATTTCTTGATCAGTTGTAGGTGATATTGTACTTTGGTTATATAAATAGATGTTTTCTTGCTCGACTTCTCTTTGATGTTCCAACCCCTCTTGTTCAATCTAAAAACATAGAAATAAAGTGTAATAAGTAAATCTACTTTTATAATATAGTAGAATATACATGATTTCATAAATAAAAAATCATACCATATCAACAATTGATTCATAGACCATACACATCATTTTGAAGCCTTTCCTCAGGTCGGTTATCACAATATTTTATGTTGGCTCCTCTCCATACTTTGTTTCATGCATGTTTAATACGCCATGACAACGCATTTTCAATATAATTAATACAAATGTTTCTTCTCATTCCATTAATTATAAAACAAGGGAAGTTAAACAACATAGCTACTTACGATTTTTTCAATTAAAACTTCATGCTTCAACATATAATCACAACCTTCGCTATCACAACCCAGGGTTTCTTTTATGTACAATGTACACCACATACCACTAAAAATATTTTTTTTGTAATCACTAACAATGACAGAGTTTACAGGGTTTGGGATCCAATGCAATGAGTGGTACCATTGCAACAGA
This sequence comes from Picea sitchensis, assembly GCA_010110895.2. Classification (NCBI taxonomy): domain Eukaryota; kingdom Viridiplantae; phylum Streptophyta; class Pinopsida; order Pinales; family Pinaceae; genus Picea; species Picea sitchensis. The sequence continues at coordinate 160,679 of SNQJ01S0027158.1, forward strand.
TACCAAAGCCTCGTATGCAATTAAATAAACCCTATAAAAATATATTTCTTAAAAAAATAAACCCTAAAAAAATCATTGCTTATAAAAATAAACCCTATAAAAATAAACCCTATATAAATCTATTGCTTATAAAAATAAACCCTATAAAAATATATTTATTAAAAAAAGAGGGGAACAAGAAAAAACAACAAGAAATCTACGCTACCAATCTCGAAGGTAACCATAAAACCTTTTTTTTTAACATGCATTGAAAATAGGTTGAATCAAATAGGGAAACATTGAAATGATCAGAAGAATGAAATCACATAACTGAAATTTCTTATCTGCAGATTTATATGTGCCCTACGGATCCGTTCCAATTTTGTCTCTTCAAAAAAATCTAGCCACTCCAAATTATTTCATGGAAAATATCTCTTCCACAAATCTTCCCTCTAAATTCTACCAAAAAAATGAACTAATGAACAATGTTTTCATTTATAAAAAAATAAGCTTTGAAAAATAAAATTTCCTCTCTTTTATCATTATGTTTTTTCAATTAGTATGTAAAAACACTTATTAAACTATATATTTTTAAAATTGAGTTTTTTTTTAAATCGATGAACCTCATCGAATAGTGCACCCTAGGGCCTATATAATAATAAAATGTACTGACACAAATTTTATCGACAAAATAGAAATGCAAACATCCACTATTAAAATTTGCAGACGTTTTGGTTTGTAGAGGTTGTAATAGATGTGACAGTTCGGTGTTTTGCATAGTTTGTCGCACCAGTGCGTTCTGTAATTTTATCGACAAAATAGAAATGCAAACATCCACTATTAAAATTTGCAGACGTTTTGGTTTGTAGAGGTTGTAATAGATGCGGGACAGCTCGTGTTTTGTATAGTTTGTCGCATCAAAGGCGCTCAGATATATATATATATATATATATATATATATATATATATATATATGCATTGGTGCATTATAAAATACATAAATGCACCAATAAATTTTAATATCAGATGCATGCACGTATTGACGATGGTTTTGGCTCAAAATGCAGGGAAAAAAAGTTTATAATATCAAATGGCCAATACTTCAGATTCCATCTCATTCCATATCATTGCAAGTTTGTCAACTTCTCCCACATTGGTTGAAGTAAGTGTAGATGTTATTTATAATTAATTTATCTTATTGAATTTATGTCATTTATTCATGTGCATTTGAATAAGTGATCATTGAATTTTGTAGGATCATAAATTGGGATCGAGTTTGGATGAGAAAGATATTAAACCAATGCAAAAATAACACAATCTCTTATCGGGAAAAATATACTGCAGGAAAATGTTTGATGAAAGTGTACATTTTTTTTACCCTTGAAATTGTAACACGCCATCTTCCAATAACATGTAGCTTGGGTCAACAATATTATGTCATGAATTGGATCTCTTTTATGACACGCTAGTGGTATGTGGTTGTTCAAAATGTAAAGGTTTGAAGAAGAACCCTTGATGTGTCACATTGGCTCATTATATTGATGATCAACTATTTAAATTTGATGATCTAATACCTCCCACTATGGTCAATAATCCAATACGTGATATAGAAAATACACGTAGGAATACTCCCATGTGCTCCTTTTTTGAAAAGTTTGAAGCCAGACCAACTATGTTTCCTCCTAAATTGTAAAAATTCTCTCCTTCTATTGATTCAATGGAGAGTTCTTATAGTGATCCAAAGTATGATATCAATACCACCCAAAACATCACTACTAGGAGATCAAAAAAGTTGTATGAGCTAAGAGCAAAAATGTCCAAGTACACACCAAATTCTATTCAATTTTTGGAAGGTAGTGATGACTTCCCTCTTCCTATCCATCTACAAAGTAAATACCAAACCAATTACAACCAATATTTGTATGGCACTTGGCCATCGTCCATGCCTATGCCTGATGTTGGAACCAAATTCTCTTTTTTTGGTAATAGTTATATGATTTCCAAGTCTAAAATAGATGTTGCAAATCTTGGGTCGTTTATTATTTCACATGTATTTGTTCATCCCAAACAATCAATGGAACTTATGCCATTTTGTGGTTCTCTTTATAGTCGGTCTCATTACTTGAACATTGTCAAATAAAAACATAGAATTTCCATGTATAGTATGTGCATGAATGGTTATACTTAGCATGTTATATATCAGCAGTCATCCATGAACTAATGGGAACATTGTGAGGTTCATAACTAGTTGCAAGGCCTCATTATTTAGTGAAAATTGTTCCTTTGAATAACACTCCAATGACAAGGAGTTTTTTATGAAAAGGAAGGAATCCATATTTGGTGTTGTGCATGCAATATGTATGTCTCCTAGTGACGATTTGTTAATAAACTATAACTTTCATAGAAAACAAACGACTCGTAAAAAACGCCATGCATTGGGTCTGCCTTTAGACATCCCATTAGGAGATAAGAAAAAGATGATTGAGTGATTGGATTTTTGGATTTTCAGTGGAACTAATGTAAATTTATTGCTTAATTCAACATTAGTTTTATAAAATGGTTGGTTTCATATTACAATCATTACATCAAATATGGGGACTAAGCTCCCTATAACTTCTACACATGGACTTTTGTTTATTTTAATTTATTGATTTTCCTTAATATTTTTATATTTTTATATATTAATAATAAACCTTAGACATTATAATATTTGCGCACAAGGGATTGTATTAGGGCCTAACATGTCCCACATGTAAAAAATAATCAAGGATGATTTTAGGGGATAAATTTCACTCATGGGATAATTTTCCATGGTTTTTCCCAAATAAAGATTCTCCATTCTAAAAATGATTCGCCCAAATTCTATAGGATAAAATTATTTTACTTTAAAAATCACCAAAATTTTATATAAACTATATAAAATCCTTATAAATTTGAATATTTTTATAAAAATGTCACTAAACATTTAATAGTTGGCATATGAAGTATTGGTAAGATTCGCCAAGGTTTCTACATTTAAAAATAAATTTCCATCCTTGAAATCATCAGGTTTTTGCCCTTAAATTTGGTGCTTTATGGGTTATTCATGATGCAAAGGGCCCTATAATATCAAATAGGCTCACAAAGGGAATATGGAAAGAATCACTTATTTAAGGATCTCTTA